>NW_019060044.1:418164-446722 GCF_000696155.1 Zootermopsis nevadensis
TGTATTAAACATAGACTTTCTCCGATAATGGGCATTGTCTGCATAATATTGGTGTTACCGGATTTAGGTAGTTTCGAACAATGCGTCAGTATGTACCTGAAGTAAATTAAAGAGAAATGTCATGAAATGTAACCAATATGAAGGAATCCAGAATTCATGTTAGCCCTTTCATCTGTCACCAATTCAAAACAATACAAGGCCTAACGAACCAAATAAACCCTGTCTTTTTATTCTCTCTCTCTGATGTGCGGTTATAATCACGTTATCTTGATTGATATGGGGATGGTTGGTAGCCCACATTTACGATCAAAACGAATTACGTATATTTACTGGGTCCCCTAGTGTAATCATGCGACTGTTATTTGACATTATTGTAGATTTCACTGAACACCATCAAATCCAAAACAGTCGTGGTTTATGTAATTATAAAATAGAGTTGGTACTTTGTGCAGCACAAATTTTAGAATACTATGGTAACATATGTTGCTTCGTAGCACTTCGTGATACAAATATAATTTTGTAGAAAATTTAATAGCGATAAGTGAATATTAAGTAGCCAACTGTGTATGGAAATTCAACCCAGTTTCTGCAGATTTGAGGTTCTCACAGTGGCTATTGAAAAGAACACGTTTTGTAAACAATTTTTCGTCCTGAGGTGAAAAAATTGAGGTAAGTCTTTACTAATGGGCCAAATTGGGTGGTTACTACCCGGCTTTTGACATGAGACAGAAATAAATCCCCGTTTAAAACTGTGTGATCTTTTAAGATTAGTAAATGTTGTACAAAGTCCAAAAGTACAATAATACTTATTGTAACGTATTATTACCAGAACCTTTTAATATGGATAAGAGCATTTATGTAGTGAGCATCTGTTTCAAACGTGGAAATTTTTCATTACGGCGACAGAGCCCACTTGAGTTTTTCAATTTGGGTAAATTCCCGTAGACAAAGCTGCAGATTTGGGGCACTGGAAACCCTGCTGTCACTCCCCCCCCACCCCTCGATTCAACAGAGTTCATTTCGTAGAGGTAATGAGAGACAGAATTTGGTGTTAGAGTTACCGTCCATAAGTTCAGTGGCGTGCACTACACGTCACTGTAGCTTGTGATAGCAGTGACCACCAAACCGCAGAACCCTGAATGTAAACCGAAGAGGGAAGCGAGATGTTGGATGCCCAACGAAGAGCACGAATATTCTGAATTGAAAACAGCCTTTGCCCTAACCCGATAAGCGATGATGAAGAAGACCATTTATTTGTATGATTTATGTGCGTAATTCCTACAAGTGTAGATTCTCGTCATAGTAAAAGTTGTAAGACATGACCCACAAGTTTCAAAAACGAATCTTTGTTGTTGTTTTTTTACTAAACTTTATGTATTTTCATATTAGATGTTCGATTCACGGCGGTGCCCGAATTTATAACTTGTGTTGGGCAAGGCCGTGGTCTAGGCAACACGGAGTTTTCCTCCGGGGGCTTCCCCGGTTTCTCCGTGGCATCCCATTAATTACTCCATTCACACACACAGAAGAAGGCAATGGCAAACCACTTCTGGATCATCTGCCAAGAACGTATATGAACAGGTCCCAGTCCGAGAAAAGGATGTAAGGATCCTGTTCATATGGACCTGTCGTCAGACAGAACACTATATAAAATATATAAATATCTGGAAATATTCTGTTGTAATATAAAAATATAAGTGCCCAAAACTGGTCGCCCTTGTCTTCCATTGTTCGAACACATTGTCGCATAACAATGTGAAGAGACATCGAAGCACAACAATGAACGTGTTTGTGCAAGAATGACCAAAGACTTAACAGTAACCTCGAATGGCATTCGCTCAAAAATGGCTTAAGGCACGCGCATGACCTGGAACCCAACGAGAAACAACTTTACCCTCGATCACAGCGCAGTAATGGCTAGCTGTGAATAAAACCTTTGAAGTCGCTGTACTCCAAAGTGTGCACTTTCTCAAATTTGCAGTACTCTTATAGAATAAATAAGAGGCTTTGCAAAACAGGTCACAATAGAATGGAAACAAATTAGACACTTCAGCTGTGTTCTCTTTTACTCGCAGCAGAAATTTGACGGGAAGCGAACTGTCGGGCTGTTTCGGCTGACTGTTGAAGTTGTAGACTGTGGTACCTGTTGAACTGCCTCCTGGGGTGACCCAAATTCTGTCCCGGGATACATCCAAACAAAAGAGAAGCAGCGGGAACTGTTTAAGATTAACACTCCTGAAGATTTCAGAACCTGTCAATGAACGTTGAAACACAAGAAGGTAAAATAATAATGATAACGACATGAAGAAAGAGAAATGGGAAAAATTACAAGAATAAGACTGTCAGGCGTGTCAACATGAATCATTTTTCTTTGAGACAATTTCCTCTTCCGAGCTGCACTTTGTAAAAATTGAAACGTTGCTATTACCGACATAGAAAGTACATTTCATTTACTGGGCACTAAATTATCATGTATGTCAACCCCTACAGCCATTTATCAGAGTTACTAGTTTGGATAACACAGACATTTCTCATTTCCTTTAAGCAATGCATCAAATGTCTTAAAACACAGATATTTCTTAAGTTCAATCATGCGTATAGACATTTTGAATTATCTAACCTAAGAGTTTGAAAGGCAGAAATATAAGCAGTGGCTAAAGTCGTGTATTTAAAGATCTGTTTAAATGAATCCACTGGGCATTGGATGCTGAGGTTGGTACTACGTTTATCATCACGTACTGATGATGGAGGCAGCAGGTACTTGCACAACGTCTTTAAACCACCAAATTTCAATGCACAACAACTGTCTTAGCCATCTTCATAATCTCCGCCATGAGAACCTCAAATCTCACGTGATAACTTTATGGCCTATATGAGAATGAAAAATTATGTATATCAAATCTAAAACTTCTTGACGATGGTGAAGAGTCAATTGAATAAAAATTGTCTTGGATATTATCCATCGTCTAGTAAATATAAAACGTAAAACGACGTTTCGGAGATGGGACTCTATCTCCGTTGTCAGGTTCCTCCGGACCGGAGATAGGGATTAGCTGTATCTAGTGGGCCCAACTGTGTAGGAACCTGAAGACGGAGATAGAGTCCCATCTCCGAAACGTCGTTTTACGTTTTATATTTACTAGACGATGGATAATATCCAAGAAAATTTTTATTCAATTGAAAAATTATGTCTTTCTTAAGAACGTCCGTTGTAATATGTCACGTTTTCGCCTACAGAATACTCGACATTAAACTTTGAAACTGGAGATATCAGTCTGCATGATTACATCTTTTATCCTATGCCTGGACCTGGCTTGTTTATTAGCCTGTTCTAGCCTGTAATACGGAAATTATGCGCGCCCTGAAGTTTAATTTAACATAAAACTACCTGAAAGTGCATGGAAATGTCAGCTTTGTTGACTTCGGTTTATGTACTCGAGAATACAGGTTTCTGAGCCGCTTCTACAAAGTAATTAATCTTGCTTTACAGCAATTACAGTTTTATTGCACGCATTAAGTTGCTGAGAGAAGGTAGAGTAGAGTAAATTTCCACACTTGTAACAATACAGCGATACAACTCGGCTTGCCGTGAGACAGACGTCGACTTTACACATTTATTGACATAATTTAAAGTCCGCTTAGGTAGTGTATCAAGACTTGTAAGATAATGATCGAATAGCTATATAGTAGATCGCCACGGAGGGGTCCAGTTCGCATCCCTGCTGAGAGATCAGCTGTTCAGTATTCAGCCATCTTTTAGTTTCCTCCAAGAACATTAATTCATTTTATCACGTTTCGTTTTTACGCTTTCCAACAATAGAATTTGTCTTTAAATAACATAAAAGCGAATCGGTTTTATTTCAGGTGTGTAGTGCTTTCGGATAGTGGATGTGAATAAAAAAGTTTTGACAAACGTTTTACCGAAAAATATAAATAACCAGACAGCACGAACTGCGCATCGCTGGGATGCGTATGTGGGGGAGTTTACATGTGCAGTTTCTGACAGAGCGAGAGAAACATAATTATAATGTATGTACAGAAAGTTGAAACGAAATCTGTAACGATGATGCAATTTACATGCTTTCGAGACTTGCATCGTCTAGCGATTAAAATCTTAGGAACATCGCGCAGGAATACAACCTATCATTACCTGGTGTTTCAAAGTGAGATCTTTTCAGTGCGCATGTCTAAGTCTCCTTTCTGCCAGGGATATTACTCATTTTAACAATTACGTGCTTCCTTAGAGATGTCAACGTCAGTTTATTAACTAACTGAATTTCCATTTTCAATTACATTCATTTGCATACAGAGACGTTTATTCAGCTGATTTTGCTAAATTATTTGTTTGTAACTGAAGATGGCTGTCTCTACGTTCTTTGTGCCTTGAGTCTGTTAAGAACTCGCTGCCTCTACTAGGGTAGTCATGCGTCTCTGAAACGTCGCCAAACTTCTCTCACTCTAAATGGTGAACACGATAATGATTTTGAACCCCGCACTGTTTAAGTAGTTAAATCATGCCTGTGAAAGTTAAAACAGACTCAACCGGCGTTTCGTCCTAAGTAAGAATATTTTGGAATGGGCCTTTTGGAATACGCATTATGCTACAGTGATGTAACTAACATTGTCACGTCATCGATTTCTTCTTTTGGGCTCAGTTATTCATGCAGGACTCCTTCCTACCCACGTGACCCAAATTTACATTGCCGGTACATCATTCTAAACGTCCGACTTCGCTTTAATTGGAAGTCTCGAATAAGAGGAGAGTCATTTTCTATGCACTCGCTGTTCTCATGATGACGTCAAGAAACAGTCAATGTTTCAAACAAGGCCCGTAGTGATATTTTCAAAATAAGATTGTTTTTAGATTGTGAATTATGGGTTCTTAAAAATAGGGCTAATCACAAGTGATAATTCCTGTACGTATTGAATCGAGTGATAATTAAATCTGTGTCAGTTTGCTAAGCTCTCTCTAAACGTCAAAATTCTCGTGATATTACAGTTCATTACGTATAATAACTTACATTTAAAAGAAAGTGGGTAAATATTAAGTCTAATTAACATAATACAGTTCGATATGAAGCACAGATGACACTCTGTATCGAATCCATTGATGTGAACGCAGAATAGGAATGCATGCACTGCGAAATGAGGACGTACAATTTGACTGTGCTGACAAAGTCCGGTGTACGTTTCTAGTGGAATTAGTGTAAGTGTAAACACCCTTGTTGCTTCTTGCCAAAGTAGTAGCTACATTTGGCATTGAATCTACGCACACTGTTTGCGCCGGAAATTGGATTTGAGCTCCAGAAGTGGAAGCTAGCCATTCACCTACCTTATACGTCAGTTCGTAATTTATAAACTCGGTGGGATATTCATGAGAGAGTAACGGTAAGAGCATTGTGTTTCTCGTGCTTTCAGGAACAAATGGGGGCGTGAGCTTAGAGGTGGAATTTCGTCCTTAGCTCTGCACATACCCGAAACAAGAAACTCTCGTTTATTTACTTGAACAGCCGTCTAGTGGAACAAATTACGGACATTTGCTTTCTTTATTTTGCACATAAGGATGCGGTGAAATAAATATTTTTAAGGAAATTAATTTAGTGGAAGAAAATAAATTTATTTAGTTTAATGTTTGTGTTAGTAGCGCAGGTAACAGAGCAAAGCCATGCTTGTGTGAGAATTAATGGTTGGGGGCTTCTATCAGCGTCAATGGTATAATGATAATTGTGACACTCGAACAAGTGATATTATTTATGCAGCAGCATTTAAAAGTTTTATAGTGACGGACAGTATAAGTAAGGAAAATTGTAGAAGACGAATGTTCAGTTGCTTTCAGAAATAATCAAAATTTAATTATTCAGATTAAATGTCACGTGTGTTTATGAAAAATTACGCGGTGTTCTGCGATGTTAAGGAACACATGTCAGGTTATCACCAGTTTATTATACCAGTTAACTGGGAATTTTGAATTGAGAAAACATTGTAAGAAACATAAAACATTAGACTAATTTGGGTGGTGGTGGGGGGAAACACATCTCAAAATGTTTCCCCCACCCCTAGAATTAGTCTAGAATAGATTAATTTTATTCTTTAATGTTAAATTATTCTTGCTTTATGAAACGTATAATTAAATTAGACAAAGGCTTAGTTGCATTTAATTATCAGGAAGATATACATACAGCAAAATTTTCTCACGCCTCCAGCTACAGCAAACGTAAGTTTCAGAGATCTGCTCTAGTACATTACGAATTAGGCAATCGCCCTGATGATGGAGACAGCAAGCACCTATGAAAGGTCTACCGGACTATACATCACAACAACCCAGAACACAGCCGTCTTCAATTTTAGTGCTTTTCTTCTGTCGACCTACGTTTGTCCAGAAAGGTCTTCTCCTTTTGCTTTCACACCAAAATCTTTTATGCATTTTCCATTTCTCTTACGCGTGCTATTTGCCCCATTCACTTTATAATCTTAGATTCGATGAACTTGATAATATTTGGAGAAGGCATGAACATGAATAAACATCAATTAAACTTTACTGCAATCTTGCTTTCCCATGCAAGTGCATCGAAATGTTAATGTGTTCCCGAAAAAGTGTATATATATTTGTTCTTCCATGAAGTTCCTCTGACGCAGCTTCGATTGTCTGGCTGCAAGAAACAATGCACTGTTGACGGTGGGCTAAGTTCCGGGTTCCGTTGCCTTGTCTCACCAAAACAACAACACGTCATAACTTATCGTGTTACGACAGTCGTATATCACAAAACGGGCCAACCCATTAGGGGGGAAGTGACTTACACGGAACAGTGTAACAGTAAAGCTACCCCCTCACGTGTATTTTGTTCAGCGTCCATTTTGTATCACCCGTACATGTAACATCTTTGAACCAATAAGTTATTATGTATGTCTGATCGAAATTGAATACAAAATCTGTTTACCTGCGAACGTCCATATTGCCAAGGAACATGATGACCAAAATAAAAACATTTTAATAAACTAAATCATTACATACGTCAGCATTGGCACTTGGTAAGTTAGTCAGTCTAGTGTTGGTGTTCAAAATGACCATCGTTCAAGTCTTCCGTAAGCATAACACACGGGGATCTATAATGAGGTTAATATTCAGTTTTTATTTTCGTACATATTTTGGAACATTCTGTAGATATATATCTCCATATCTGTGCATTTATGTATATATGTGTGTATGTGCATTGGTAGATGTTTGTATGTAATCGACTCGCAGGATTTATTAAAGCGATAATGAAATCTTCTGGTAGCATATATTAAGGAGAAATTTTCATTAAATGGCTACTGTGCGTTACCAAATACCGGAATAATTTGATCAGTCTGCTCCTAATGACACTGATCATCTGATCATAGAAGCATGTTGTGCATGAAAACATTAAAAATGCCCTCTCGGTTGTTTTTAAAATTGTGTGTTCGCACCGATTTATTGATGCATATATATAGCTCGACCATACAGAAGCGATGCGACGTTGGGTGACGTTCGTTCAGTTCCGATATATAGAGGAATAAATTTGTGGTTCTCAAATTCGTAGGGTGGAGGCAGACAACTCTGTCATGGCCATTAAGCGACCAGACCTAATACACAGATATTTTCATGATGTGAATATTCATAAAGATTCCAAAAACACATTTAACCCAACGTAATGTTTTACTTTAAATAAATGATCGATTTGAGTACTATAAATTATGTACGGAATTTGTGTAAAATACAAAACTTATGTTTCAGTGCACTTACGTAACTTCCAACAAGTTTTAGTCTGTGTTAACATAACGTGCTTCATGGAATGTGTGTCCAGATACCGTGAGTTCTAATTTGACGGATTAAAATCCGAAAATTTGATTGTAGCCTGTAGTTAAACAGTAATAACTCTTATTTATGGCCATTCTTTTATACAAAATGAGTGAATATGTTCATTTAACATTCGTTTTGTATGATTTCCACGACGATTGGTAAGAAACAATAATACTTGTTACTTGAAGATGAAATATGTATCCATCATTCGCAAAAATACTGGTTATGTTATTTGTTGACTGCTTGGTATATCAGAATTTAAAAAAGACTGTGGGCTGACAGTTATGCGGAATAACGTCGATATTCTTATTTGGATATGTATCTGCGATATAGACATGTACGTTACCAGTGTGAAAGACCAGATGCATTGTACCATTGTCTCTCCCAAGGCAGTAAAGTGTGGGAGGGTGGAGAGGGAAAAAACTTGTATGCTGTGCTTTTGATGATATTTTGGGTGAGGGGGAATGCATCTGTGAGTGCGTGCGTGCGTGTGTGTAAATATGGACTGATGGGGATGACTGGTAGAAATAGAAGGGGGTTTGAATGTTGTGCAAGGGAAGGGAAGGGGCGTCCCTCGGCGCCAGGACGGCGTCCAAGCGTAAGCTAGCGACGCAATTGCCATACCCTTCACCGTCTCTGTCTCGCTTCCAGTTTCCCCACCTTCCCCCACGTCAACAATCTGCTGTAGGAAACTGTCAGGGTGACTGATGGAGTATTTATCAATAGCGGAGTATGGATGGAGGGACTCTCTCTAAGACTACAAGGTCTTTAGATCTTCTTCAACCGCATTCAAATGCAGGGCGTTTTCTGCTGAGAGCATAATGGAGTTAAAACTCATTAGCGTTGAAAAGACTTCAGAAAATGTAATGGAAAGCCAAGTCTGATACAAGATAAAATACTTAACATGAAGTCTAATGACGTTTTCTGTTAACACACTTTTTAAAATAAAATTTTGGTGAAGTAATCCGTAATAATAATTAGTGACAAGAGTTCAAGTGTTGGTAAAGTTTATCATTGCTGGAGCGATATTTGATTACGTTAACAGTTTATTGGTAAGTGGTACGGGTTACTACCTTCATTGTATAACGAGACAAAAATATTTAGCTGTACAGTGTATAACAAGTAAGTAACATTGTATATGAAACATGATCGTGTAACTGTTTCCCCGCCACATTCCCTGATTTCGTATAACGTAATTTGATAAATAACAGAGTTGCTATATGGCTCGGAGCTCATGGGGCACTCTGTATATGGAACAAATGAGTTTTGCATTGGCATAAAGTAATCCTGTGGTGGAAACGAATCTCTTAAACCGATTTCGAGACGAAATCGACGTTGCTTGTACGAATGCGGAAGCAGAATGATTATTTACAATTAAACTAGTATTCAGGGAGAATTGCAAATCCCATCCTGCTCCAAGCTGTTCTATTGCATGACCTCATTTGTGTTCTGTGATTCGAGTCTGCCTCAGAGACTGTTAGAGTGTTTGACATCCTTGCAATAGAAAATCCAGTTGTGTTATGAAGGAAAATACAGGTGTCCCAAAAATATGTATACACATTATAATATGGAATATTAGCCTTGTGTGTATACATATTTTTGAACTGTCTGTGTATAATGCGTATATTGTTTTATTTGGAAGATCTGCAGGGAAGAGACCGCATGTGAGGTCTGATGGCAGGCGTACGTTTGAAATGAACGTGATGAAGTTGATTTTATTCATCTGGCTCAGAGGTTGTACGATCGACGGACTTAATGAAAACCCCTTGGCTGAGCTATTCTGATGTCCAGGCATATGTAGAAACAATTAACATGTTATTTAGTTAATTCCAGTTATTCTGCAACACGTACAAGCCTGTTTTAACTTTCTTTTTCTACAAAATCAAATAATAAGCAGACATAAGAAATTGACTGTCCTGCAGGTTGTATCGCCGCGTAGTAATCGCGTTGATGATGGAGACAGCAAGGCCCTCTAAAACGTTGATGAACTTCTACCAGACCATATGGTGCTACAACCCACAAGACACCCGTGTTTGTACTCACCTCCCGCGAGAACCTCAAATCCTACTTAATAATCAGACGTGTTTTAAAGTATTTGCATTCATCAATGCATCCATTCGTATGTACGTCCACCCAGCTGTAGAAATGTTTATGCAAATACTATTGTTTCCATAGGGCGATTTGTCGATAGGTCGCATTATATTATAATTGCCTTATGCTTATCCGATTAGTTGAAGTGTTTTTAGCACACCCTGCCGCCACATCGCCAGACATTTACATCTATTCCGCATGAATTAACTCTTTCAAGCGCAGTGTTTAAACTATGTACGAACTACTTTAGCACTAAGTAACTCCACATTTTACCCACACAATGTATTTATGGCTTCCCAGAATAAACAACCGTTATATCCTGACCTTATTACTGAACACTCGTGTTTTCATTGAGGTAGGAATTTTCGTTGTTATATATTATTTAGACAAACTGCGCCCGTCAAAGTTTTAATTTATTAATTTGAAAGTTTGCTTAGAGACAAATGCTCTTTAACCTTTAAAACTCAGTGGTAACTGTACGCACCATTTTCTTTTACAATCATTCTGCAGTTTTACTTGCCATTTTCGTATGTTGTTTAATGTAAACAGGATTAATACCTTAATCAGATTTAATTTATAATATAAAAGTGTTGTATTTTCTTTGAGGTGCGGACTTCATTCTTAAATATTGTTTAGAGGATCTTCGGCTTTAAATTGTTAAAAGCAAACGAGTTGCTAACACACGGTATAATATTAAAAATAAAAACAATTAATCTTATATTCGGCCGTGTTATAATATGCAGTTTAATAATTTTTCGCAAATGGTTTCTGGGTTGTGCTTGTGTGTATGTGCGTGGTGGTTAAGTTATGTGAACAAGAGGTCTAACCTTTTAGCACGTCCGTTCACATATCAAAGTGATCCAGGTCTCTGCCACCTTTGATCTTGCAACATCTAGAAGCGTCTCCCTCAGTGGTTTGGTCTTTACATAAAATATTATTTAGACATTTCCATATTGCACTGCCTTCTACATCCTTATGAAACGTTAAATGCGGAGAGACATCTGTACTCTTGCGTCGTAGGAAATTGAAACAAATATTTCGGTATCTACTGGAAGCCATGTTCCCTTGCAGTGGGAAACCAAATCTCATTGGTCTCCATGGAAACCATGTAAAATCTCTGAATATACACAAAGTAAGAGATTTTCAGTAGTTTTAGTCATATATATAATTCACCATTCCATTACAGTTTACGGTGGATTGTAATCATGAGGAGTCTCTTTAAATATGTTCCGCTCAGTTGCCATATTTTTATTTTCATTTTTCACAAAAGCTGCATCGGGAAACTACGCGTAATATTTTACGCATTATGTTTAATCACAGAGGTACTGTTACTTCATGACCTAGCAGGGCCGTCATTTTAGATTCTCTGAAGCTTAGGATTTAGAAGAAATTGTCTTCGTTGGAGGTTTAACAACGGCGACAACTGAATTATCACATCTTGACACTTTAGACACTTAGATCATACGTGACCCTGTTATCGCTCTGATTAACTGTTCGGCTTTTTAGGTGGGACTCGGGTAGTTGAGGAAAAAGTTGTAAGCTGAATAGTAATAGACATTCGCAGAATTTAATATTATCATAATTTCGTCAAGTCTGCAATTTTTAAAAGCCAAATGTGGCAATGTAGAACAAACATTATTTCACTGTGCACTAAAAATTTAAATTCTGCCAGTGCCAAATTTATGACATCGTGGATTTCAGTCGAGATTTTGAAGGATTATGTCGAGGAGCTTAGTGTTACTGTTTATAAAACTAAACATCCAAGTATCCACGGCTATTAACACATTATCGTTAAGGAACATGTAAATAAAATAATTTTGATGCGTCATTCAAATTCATGTTCGTGTGTATGTTTATATACGTAGAATCGTGTTTTTTGGAGTTCCCCATCTTTATTTCAGTCAGACAATAGCATCTTGTCTCCGGCAGGACCCATTATTCTCTTTTCTGCTTCTATCTTTCAGCGACGTTTTACAATAGAACGAAAAAATCATGTAACATGCGAAAGTTATGACTCTCATACTTTTCTTAATATTTCCACCATTCAAGGTACAGAGTCATGTGATTCTCTGTTTCCGTAGGAAAATCAAAAGGAGATAAAATTGTCACAACTACGAGCTGTAATTTATAAGTAATCAAGTCACGACTGTAAGAAGGCTTAAAAATAATATTTCGATAAGGAAATATGCATAACGTATACATGCATATGTGAGGATGAGATTTTCAAATATGTTTTCTGAGGGACGAATATCGACATATGCACGTTATCACTCTAGTTTAGTCTAACAAGTGATTTACTTAAATTATTTGTGTGAAAACAGAAAAAAAAACAGTGAAGTTCCTAAATATATCACATTTTAATAGTCAGATTCATGGTTGATGTATTTGATATTACTATTAATATTTTACAGTATCTTTAATAACTGAATAAACAGCTGTTACAAGTATGTTTATCCATAACTACTTGATTACTGTAATGGAGAAATATTACATTTTCCTTGAGACAAGGATTGAATTATTAAATATGGAAACCTGCTATCACATCCTCAGAGAATTCCAGATTCTTACACCACGTAGCGTGTATCAGGTCTCTTTGTACGCAAGGTTCATGTTTATATTTCACTGACGAAATTATGTTTAAGTATGAAAACCGTTTGCTGTGCTAAGATATATTGACTCCACATGCATTAAAGCTTGCCGAATCAATATTTGTATCGAGAAACTGTTCTATATTAATCCATTCATTAATTAGGGCACGGTGTATAAATATTTAACAGGCCGAGTACACTGAGAAGAGCTTTCCACTGTATCGTCCCAGGACACTGTTCTCTAGCTGTGATGTGGGCAGGAGGTTGGCAGTTATGTTCCCGTTATGAACCTGTTGATGTAGGAATGTACCACAAACTGCCTGGTTTCCCGCAGAATACTTCCTTACCGGTTTACCCATTTAACGGTGGATAATCGCATATTTCGGATTCATCCAAGAGACTTGCAACTTACACATCTCTGGATCTTGAGTTGTGAATTTGGTTGGTGTTTGTGGCGGTTCAAGAAACTGATAACACGTAGCAAATCAGATATTATTATTATTATTACTACATATATTTCGTAGACGCATACATGTCGTTGATATTTGTGACTTGTTGTAGATAAGTCCTTAACATATGTGAGATCTGAGGTTTTACGACGGAGCCAACAGTAAAAACCTCAAACATCAAATGGTTTACCTCTATGGGGAAAAAAGAAAAAACCCGAATAAACTTCTCCGATATATTGAGATCCATCGACCAGTCGACATGGCACCAAAATCCAAAACAACACTATCATCTAGTTCTTCCTCTCGAAATCTAATACACTGCTGAAATTAGGCTTATAATGGAAGTGGTGTATATAACGCCTAACTTGAATAGTGGTATATACCAATATGTAAATTAGCAACGCATGCTGTTTATGAATGCTAGTGTGCGTCTTCCACGGCATTGTTCGTGTTGCACAAACAATTGATACTGCTTACATTTTCTTCCGATGATACGTCTCTTTAATGTCTTCAGTTAGTGGAATTTAAGGCTGTTTTGAACGCGGTACCTCCATAATTTTATATAAGGCGGTTAATTTCTTGACTGTCAGCTTCTCAAGAAAATCTCTCTTCTCAGTAGCAATGGTAAACACTTCACAGTTTCAAAATCACTGATATGCGCAAAGTGATGACAATTAACCTCGTAATACTGAGTTAAACTTTAAACATAAAGGCACTTAAGTATCAGTGCTGGCAGAAACGTTGTAATAAACTAAATAAAATATTTCGTTTTAATGAAATAGTTTTCCACGTAGTGATATACCAGTCAGTGGCCACAACGAGACATCGGAACCAACGAACGCAGGGCGTGGACTGGATGGGCGAACAAGTGTTGCTGCCCTGTGTAACTAGACTGTTGTGCTGGCAATATTGATGGTGTCGTGCGACAGAAGGGGGTGATGTCCTGTCAATACAGGCCCAGAAGGGTCGCTGCCGGCAAGGGGGGTAGCATCAGAAGGGCTCAATGCTGAAACGCATATGGTAAGGTCGAGTGAGTGTATATTGCATATGCTACAGAGATAGTATGACGCGCCATTTGCTTCGATGGCTAGAGTTGAATTACGTGCATTTTGAAATGCACATTTTAACAAACAAAATACTGAAACCACTAGTCTCTACGTAGTGCATTTTAGTGATTGGAAGCATATATTTGGAGCTTAATCTGGGTAATGAACAACTGTCGTATTCAGAGGTGATATTGGGACGTGAACATGAAACATGGCCATGTTCTTGGATATTATCGCCTCATTCTCACAAAAACCTTGAGAAATAAAACATAAACATGCTTTTGGTTTCATACGAATAACTTAATAAAATTTAATGCTACAAGTTATGTGATACATCATTGCCAAAAAGTTGGAGTATTGATCTCGATTTCCTTTTATTTGTTTCCATTCTCTAAAATATTATAAAAATAAAATTTTCGAGTTTTAAAAATATCTGGAAAGGGTAATTCAATAAACTTTATCAATGCTATCGAGATGGCAGTTTCAAAGGCCATGTCCCGTAATACTAAACGACATTAGAGCACAGAAGACCACAAACGACATAATAAAGTTATTGTTTTCAAATCGTATCTATACAGAGTCCTGCAGCGGCGTGAAATTAATTGTGTGAATATAAATGATCATTTGGGAGGGATGCTGCTGAATTATTATGGGGTTTGTTTCAATAAAATATCAGCGGAACTGCTTGGATAATATAAAACATGTCACAGGCGAATTAATTTTATAACCGATGGTAGGATTTTATGGCAGGATTCAGTTCTGAGACGAATCTTTAAAGTACGTATTTAAGTGAGATACTATAATACTGATAGAGCACTTAAACATATACTTATTATGTCACTGAAAAAATTGAATTCAGTGACACTTCTTGTAATTCCATTTTGTTTCAAATAGTAAATACTTACCTTTCAAGATTTACAATATTATCTCTTGAAGTAAATATCTCAGTGGCTTTACGGTCCTACACTGTCACGAACTTTGGACGAATAAATTCTTGATTTGCGGGAACGAATTCTATAAATGTTTGTGAGGTTTCCATTGCCTCAGATTATCTTATTTGTTGCCATAATAACTTGAGTTTAATGCTATATCCTCATGCAATAAGAAATGGTTTCAGAAAATCGACAAGCGATTTCGATAATGCCTCGAAGTGAAGAAATTCCGGAAAATGCTCTTATGAAACGTCTTTAGTGTTCACATGTCGTCTGAAGTTACGTTTTCTTTATTATTATACTGTGCCGTCGCCCATGTATCAGCTTCTGAAGCTTGTTGGCGTTAACCATATAGAAAAGTTATTTTTAGCGACTCAGGTTTGCGGCCCTGTACGTAATTTCCGTTACGAAATGGTTTACATGGCAATGCGCATGCGCTACAGGAAGTATAAAGAAATGACTCGTCGTTAGTATTGTCGGCCTTGTGAACGACCACAGCTGACAAGCATGTGTTTCTACAGAAAACATATTTCCACGTTAGTTGGTGTGTGAGTTATTATAAATTCTTCACGATATCTGCATAATTTATGCCTTTTGTTTCATTACATTTTCCCAGCTTCAAGGTCGAACGATACTTAACTGTAATACAGTCCAGTATCAAAGTTGAAATTTCGTTCGATATTGGACACAAATATTACAATTTCTGTAATTTGCATTTCGCCCACATATATAATTTTGTGTCACACAGAGAGAATACAGTAATTAAATTTTGAATAGTGATGTAAATAAATTGAAATGGGTTCTAGGAAACAGAAATCAGTATTTAAAAAGTAAAATTGAACGCTGTGAAAGCCTCAAACAAATTTTTTATATAAACTGAACAAATGTGTGGTGTGAATACTTTCCAATCTGCAAGGTAAAATACGTCTATGTCGGACTGATATGAATCTTTTGTGAAAGTATTTCACAGCTGTCTGCGGTACAAAATTATTAATTTAAACAGGGTGTCTGATTTTCACATCTGGCTGGAACATTCCGTTAACTGACAACTTGTTTCCAGCAAAGAGATTTAATTCTTCCATTAAATGGTCCTGCAGTCATAAGCCGGACAATAGGCACATACGCATGCAATGTGATAAGTAGAAATTTTAAGAATTTAGTGATCGATTTAAACTCCAATTATTCGATGATTTTCTTGACACAGAATAATTTGGTACCGACAGTGACTTTTGTAGAACTCAAAACACTGCAATCGAATACATTAAGTTAAGTTCCTTCTATAAAAAATACATTTATATACCACTATCTTTCTGCTCAGATTCCCTTTGTTTTCGTTCCTGATCATATAATAAAATCATTTAAGGTTCAAATTATAATTAATTTGAATCTCATGTGTAAAAATGAACAGTTAACTTTAAAGTACAAGTGTTAACGGTTCATATTTTGTGTTCGTATTATGTTAAATTTTAGGTTATATCGGGTTTGTGTGACTGCTGAAATAATACTTCTATTTCCATAAAAACAAGCAATTTCGTAACCAACTGACCAACTTGTTAGCAACTAACATAAAATCCTTGAAAACGGGGATAATATGTATAAATTAAGCGTTCCAGTGAGAAGCGATAAATATTTTAATACAATTAAGCAATTCTTAGGCAAACATTAGTACATTAACTCATTATTTACTTAATCATGTACGAACAAACATATCCGTATGCCCTACTGTGTGATATTGCCACTAATACACATTGATTTTTATCTTTGACGAATGCTGATTGCACGTCATATCTCAATGTTTTGCACATGTAACGAAAGTTACTTAAAATCAGTAATCGAAGTGCTAAACTATTAGATCGACCGTATTAGAGATCGTTGTCAAAGTTCCTGGTATCTTTTTACCTCTCACGTGGTATTATTCAACACAAGTTCCATAAATAAGCCATACGGACACACTCCAGTCGCGTGATTATGCAGGGGACAGAAGAGATTTATTTACGTCCGAAGGACTCCATTTCAAATGAATTTAAGTTTATAACTAAGTATGAGAGAAGTTTTAAAAGGGTGCATAAATGTTTTTTTTTCATCTCTGATTGCAAGAAGTTCCACATTCTAATACATTTTCTTTAATTTCAGGTGAGTACTCATTTTTGACATGGATGTGGCAAAATGTTATGTAAGTATATACATATGTATTTAGAGTCATTCTGTTAAAATCTAATCTTTAAGCTAAACGTTAACACAATTTTTATGCTTTATTATTTATTATAGAATATTTTATTAAGAATTATTACGCAGGTGAACCAGTGAATTTATTTTAAACAATTCAAAATGCTGGAACTCACGGATGTATCTTTATATAAATATTTCTATGAAAGTAGCAATAATTTTCTTGTCGTGAAGCCCTGCGTGTGTTGAGATTTCGTATCTGTATTTGTAAATGAATACGGGCCTAACTAACTACGCCTGCTTGCATATGTACGTCATAAAATGAACTTGGTTAGCATTTCACTTGTTCGCAGTTTTAGAAAAATGTCGGACAGTTGTAGGACCTACTGTGAAATTTAGATGCGATGTCCTTACTATCATAAATATTAATACAAGACACATCTAGATTGCTCAGGACAATTCCATTAATTTGCGAGATGGAGCATTAATGTCGATGGGCTGACTTCTGCGAACATCAGTGTTTCTCTCTAAATTATTCTCGACATCAAAGGTTTTGGTAATTTCGTTTGAAAATAATTGTTGCTAATAGCAGAGTTTACAAACCGTAAAATAACCGCGAACAGGAGTTTCTGTTAGTTCCATAAACGAGTAAGCTTCAGAATCTGTAGTTCTCCGGTTAGATGGAGTTGTCTGACGACTGAGGTTGAGATTTACATCTAAAACACGATCATAGAAATTACAGTCTGGCGTGGGAGAGAAATAATAAGTTAGCAACTGAAACAGTTGTTCACAGAATCCCATGTTCTTCCGTGGAGTGTGTCACAACAAGTATACTAACATTGAAGGTAAAAAGTTATTTTGTTATTGAAGATCCAAGGAAAATGTGAAATAATAACAGGACTACTATCCAGGCGCTTAAGAACTGTATTTGTATGTGGGTCTATTATTAAACATCCGCATCTCTCCTCCATAAGCTACAATCAAATTGAGGGAACATTTCAGACAAGATTATATAAGAGATGACTACATCAAGGATACGAAGTTTGATTTCCACAAATATCTTTGAGGAGCTAATAGCGGCTGTCCTGGTAACTATTATCAGACTATTTGTAATATTACTTTAAATCACTCTTTTGTAATTACGTGTTGTTTTCGATTGTCCACCGAGAGTGCTTACTAATTAATTTTGCATCTTCTTCCCTTGTCTTGAAACTATTTCCTGAATCATCAACTTGCTTTGACTCTATATATTACTTGATAAATATAAAGTAAAATATATATTGCTGGTATTGTTCTGTTACTTTGCTTTGCTTTGTGTGTTTACTAATTTATTTCTCACTCGGTGCTTATTTCTTTCTGAGTACGCAATACTTTTTTATCTTCTCTGCTCTTTATTTCGTATTTTCTCCTTTTTGACCGTAGTTTCCTTTATTTTCTGTGCTGTACATTTTATCCGTCACGGCACAGTTCGTGACATCACATGGGCAGTTGTGCGTGGACCTACTTACCATCTTTGTTTTCTTACGACATGGGGCCACACTGCGAAGATCTCAGTATCTGACGATACAGGTACGGAATACGCTTTCAACGTCGTCTCTAGAAAGTTCTCAGTTTGAAGTAGTAGTTCGTGTTCAACTTGTTTTCACCTTAATTATAAAAACTATCCGTGCAGTAGAAAGATTATTTGCCATCAGCATTTTATTTCATTTTTAATTGAACTAGGGAACTTGTTGAGCGTTAATGTCCTTTTCGTTTTATGTTCTTTCTCGTTCTGCTTTTCAACTGTTTCTGTCACTATTTACTTTTCTCCCTAGGAAGAAAATAGCGAACTTCCACCCGTCAACCATCTCTGTAAACTCACTCGTACTTCTGCAGACCTGTTAGAGAAATCTGGTGCCGCAACGTCCCTTTTTCTCGATATACGTTTCTCCGCTGGTCTGGCTACCTCTAATTACTTTCTTCTGAACACTTATTTCCAGGTGTACACTAACTTTACTTTTTCCCACGTCCTGCGGGCCTTTTAGACTCTTATGCCTCTGCTTTGATGTTCTTGCTCTCTGAAGATGCTCTCCTGTGGTATGCAGCATGTAGTTTGGTAGATATTCACCGACGTTTCAGAATAGGTAACTGCGTCTATCATCAGGGTGTTAAAATATTATTAATAAACTAAAACTGACTTATCTGTCGTACGGACTGAATTATTAAATATTATTTAGACGAACATTACCAAATACACCTTTTCCAAGGTTATTATCAGAATAGTAATACTAATCGGATACAGCAGTACCTTGCCCAACTTCTCTTCTTACGTCACTTTTCATCTTTCCGACTTTTCTTCAACATACTTTTAACAGTAGGACGAGCGTGCACTGTCTGGGAACCTTCATAGCCGTAAATTTATTTATCTCTGTTTCTCTCGTATCCGCTAAATATCTCACCACTTCCCCACTCCGTCATTCGACTTTGGCTTTAAAGGGCTTATTTAATTTTGCCCGATAATTTCTGGGCTGTGCACAGCGAGTACACAGCTTTCTCCTGTATTAACTGTTAAATTCATGCCACAAGATGTTAAATTAATGTATCATGGAATCTGTGTGTATTTATATTATTTTAGTAATAAGTCAGATGATGCAAGTAAAAGGAAACTGGCGACGAAAACTTGACCTCCCATTTTAATTGAATTTTAATTCGTAGTATAAGGTGAAAGAAAATCGTGCAGGAAGATGTTATACATAAAATTACTGTTTTCCTATTTCTAAGAAGAAAGAATCGCATCTGTACTTCTGGTTTTATAATTACGGCTATGATTTTAAACATCTAAGCGTGTTTAATTAAATTAATTAACGTATCTTCCTTCTGTGCTCGAAGTTTGCCTTCCACTTCACTTTTTTACAAATTAAATAGTGTAAAAGGTGTTCTGATTAAGGTGAAACATTCTGCCAGCACAGTTAAAGAACGAATTATTAATGTTGTCGCCATCTCAAAAGAGGGTTCATGGTTTTACTCTGTCTTTAAACAACTGCTGAGATGGTTCCCAAAGCTGTCATTACTTATTACCCTAACGTCTTCACTAGACGTTAAAACTTTTCTAAATTATATTTTAAAATTCAGTTCTTACCTCAAAGAAAACATGAGTCGTCTTCATTACAAGTATGAGTTACTTAATGTTCTTTAGGGAAATAATTGCTTTTCATTCTGAGAATCATACAAACGCCATGAACACGTTCTGTGTACAACATAGAGATTTTATTATTAAATTAGATGGTAAATATAGTCACCACTGGGATTGAATGGTTAAGTGCAGAATAGTATTCAGAATGTAAACAAATATTTGTTTTTTATAAATTGAAGGATTATTTTTAACCAGTCTTGTTTTTTCTTAGCGTGTAAAATTTTCAAAAGATTGATAAGAAAATGAAAGGAAACAGATGAAAGAGAGAAAGTATGTTTGTGAGAACAAAAAGAAAGATGTATTGTTGATAGAGATTATTCCTTTGGAGCTAAATGCAGACCGGATAGGTTCGAGAAATCCTTTTACATTTGTGTCGTATGAAGAAGGAAAAGTCGATTCAAATTGAACACGCTCCTTAGAAGACAAGAATTGAATTCAATTCGAAAGCGTTATACCGATTTGTTGCTTTAGTCAGCGCGACAGTAGCATTGTCGATGCTGTTGGCCTGAGAAGTCGCTGTTTCTTGAAAGTGGTATTGACGCGGTACTGAATGGGAGAGAACGTTTCGGATGTAGTCCCTATCTTAGACATTGGCTTTTGTTGTGTTATTTTTATTGATGTTGCCCATAAACGTGAAACTCAGCCCTGCTGCTGTTGTTATGTACAAAATCCGACATATGCTATTTGCCCCATTCTTCCATGTTATCTTACTTTCTTTTATTTCCTGTTTTACCGACTTCCGTTGTCTCTACGTGTTTCTCTGTTTGGTTGTTAAGTGAAAATAACAGACAGCAGAACTGACTCTGTATCTTGGAAGTTGTTGATTTTATAAATAACAACACTTCTTGATTTAAAAGGGGTTGTACACAAGTTATTGTCTTTGCAACCAACTCTATGTCTGCCTGTCTGCGTTTTAGTCATACCATGAAGGCTACATCCCTTGAAGGACAATAAAAATGGCTGCCCACGGCGATTCTATGTGAGTGGAACACTGGAACATATGTTTCTAGAATGTCCACACGCCAAACGAATTTGTAACCGACTGCCGGGAAGTCACACAGTCAGTGACAAAGCGGTCATCTGCGGGTATAAACGCCTTGACAGCACGGCACACCAGCTGACAAACTTCCTACAGGAGGCAGAGAGCATAATCTCTTGGACCTGTATGGCAGCAATGGATGCCGATCCAAACTATGACTGCTCCTGTGTGGTAGGCTGCTTCTCGAAATTCGTAAGCGTGTAACGAATAATGATATGAACGGATTTCAGAAATATTGGTTTAATAAAAAAAAACAGTAGGAAAGTTAGAAGATGGTAAGCTAAAAATTGAACACTTCCTGCGATAGACACTTTTTGAACAATCATAGACGTACGTATGTTTAATGGGGATGAAATATATATGTGCATATATTTTAAGTGTTAAAAAATCCGTCATCTGTTACAGAAATATATCTGTCTGTCTGTGTATGTAACTGTCATATATCTATTTGATATCTTTTTCTGTCTTTCTTTTTATTTGATGCTGGAGTCAGACTCCTACTATTCTACACGTTGCAACAACCCAGAAGACAGCAAATTTCATACTCAATTATTCCTTAGTTCAGTGCAGCTGGACGGAATTAAATTCTTTACTGCATTTAACTGAGTTGCAGCTTTGTGCTGACGCTTATGGGAAGTTGTTCTTGTATTTTAATTTTCCAGAAGTAACGGGAAGGTTGGTAATATGAAAAGAACATTTCACACCAGGAAGCAATATTTTCTCCCTCCCGTAGTGATATCAGTATTTTTTGTTTCGATTTCTGTATTCTGAATCATTGCCACTTATACCTACAAGTTCGTCCTTCAAGGGAGCCCGTGTTATAAAACACTAAAATGAAAAGGGCTAAGGGATGATTGTGAGGAAGGCATATGAGAACATATGGCACCATATAACAGCTCAGATAAGGGGAAAATTTATAACTAATGGATTGTAGAGAGTTTTGGATGAAGAGTTGGAGGGAAAGTGTGGGAAATTGAAAAACAAGGGAAACAGTGTCGAGAGAAAGGGAAAATTGAGGAGGAAAAGAGGAGATCATTTGTCACTGGTTACTGCTCTTGGTGTTGTGGGGGCGTGCTAGTTTCCAGCTGTGAACTACATGACGGCCATTTTTACTTTCTTTTCTTCTCCTTCTTCTGTTAACGACGGCCGGTTTTTCCCCCCATCTTCACTACTTCCATCTGCTGGCGATCCCATGAGACTGTGCATGAGAGACACCGACAATGTTTACCTTAATCTGAATTTTGATTGCAGAAATGTCTAGGACGTGACTTTCAAATGGCATATGGTAGATATTTGAGACCACGATGGGTTTTGCTCACCTTGGCATTGATTAAATATTTTCTGGCTTACATGTTAGTCACGCAAGCACTCACTAAATGCAGTTTACGTTTCCTTCTGTAAATAAAATATGAAAATAATTGTAACTGTGTAACTGATCAATATCACATGAGAGATGAACAATGCAAGGGTTTGAAATACTTCATAATGAAGGAGTATTTGAGGTTTTCGCTGCGGTGAGTCTAAAGATGGCTGTCTTCAGGGTCGTTGCGCTGTATAGTCTCGTAGAAGTTGACCAACGTTTCAGAGGTCCTTGCTGCTGCCATCATCAGGGCGATAATAAACTGCACTACAACCCAGAAGATAGCTGCCATGAACTTTAACGTCAAATAGTGTAATTTTTCTGCACATTATCTTGCGATGCGTAAGGATTTTGAAAAAAATAGGCATTTATGTCTGACGCTGAGAGGTACTGATATAAATATGATTGAAGGAAAATTAATTCTTAATACTGAATACCTCGTATATGCGCCATGCTAGGTACTAACAACTGTGTGTAACTGCACTGCTCTGAACCCTGAATTTCATGAAGCAGAAAGCGAAACCGTGAGTTGAAGTTTGTCAAAAAAGGCGTAAAACCATCTTCTCTGATTTTAATATTCTAAGACCACATCGTAACACACCAAGATTTCGCAGTTTTAATCCTTATAAACAGTTGAGTAAAGAATGAAAGTTTTCGTCAGAATATTCTGAAAATTGTATACGATGTTATGGTATAAATCGGTTTGAAGCTTTAAAATTTTAAAGGTTTGTATTTTATTGTTAATTCTGAAACGAATTTGCCTTTAAAAAAAAAAGAAAATCACTCTGAGAGCAACAGTCAATGCATTTTACTTTCAATGTTTAAAGATAGACATCAGATATTGGCAGCAGTGTAAATTTGTGTACCACGTCTGTCAAAATCCGAATTTCCATATTTAACGAATGATTTTGTTATCAGAGAGTTGTTCTTTTATGACTTTTCATGTTTGTAAACTGATTTGGAAGTTAACCTGTCAGGAAAAAGACAGAAACAGGAAGCAGGTTTAAATGTAGATTATTCGTAACATCAGAATGATTGCCTTCAGGCTGCACCAGGCTTGAATACGAATAGGTATGTACACCTTTAGCACAGTCATTATAACAGCAGGTCATGTACTCAACATAGGCTTGTTGTTAACAGTGGTCCTCTTCGAATAAAACGATCCCAGTTGCAGGAGGTACAAAACGTCCCTTCCTCACTGAAGTATCTGCAGTCATCGGTGGTGACGTTGGTTAAGCGCTATGCTCGTTAGTGTGGCTATCGAACCGAGTTAACGACACAATCAAACTCTGTGTTGAAGCGACCAAGCTAGGCACAGGAACATGGAAGATTACCTACTGTTCAATGATGCGATACTTACCAGTGTATCGAAACCCAGTGATGTATACAGAACCGCTGTGAGGTTGGAGTCGTTTAGAACACCGCTTGTAAATTACTTGTGAAATTATATGGCTATAAAATTTTAATTGTTATTTAAGCTTGCATCATTGCCTAATGGTAGTACGCGTGTATTTAGCAAACAAATTTCTGCATCCCTCTTCTCCCCCCCCAACTGTTCATCCTCTATTGTTTTAGCATAAATTCTGGAGCTCTGGACATTGTAGTTTCAGTGATGATGTTTCAGATATCACATTGTGGTTATAATCACAATGTTGGAGACTGTAACCATAGGAGGGAGTTTCGTTTGCGAATTTGAACAGTGAAGAAAAAGTCTATTCTTCAAAAATGTATTTATAATCCGACAGGGGGAGAAATATTCTCTTTTTCATTTCAGAGAATTTGAATGGAAAATCTTGAAGAAGTTAATAGGACCACACTAAAGTTTTGTGTAACAGCTGATAAACTTTAACGTAACTGACACTTCCCGACTTCCAGCTGGTATTATATGACTCACTGCGAAGAGCTGCTTTACACTCGCGACGCAAGTCGATTATCGATGTATGTAATATGGTCTTAAACATATATGAACAAAATGTATATACGAAATTGTGATATTTGAGGTCTTAACGACGGCGGCTATGATTATGGCCGATGTCTGGGTTGTGGCTCCATGTAATGGTTGAAGTTTACCGACGTTTCAGAGGTACTTGCAGCCTCACCAGATCGATGGCTCAACCGGCCGTCTCTTGTGAACACTGTAAAGAATCTTCTGTTTCAGTAAGAGGCGTGGGATTTATGGTTCAGTTGATCGTTAGGTTCTGACTCTGCTCAGTGAGGTCACAGCTGGATATTACATTAATTACGACGAAGAAACAATCGAATATATATCTTTTTTTGCCAGGAGGGAAGTACTTTTATCACAAATATCTATTTTCTATATGTCTGCATGGAACTGACGTTGGGATTAATGAATACTGTTACATGATCAATTCTCGTGTATTTTTTTGACAGCTTGGCTTTTGCCATTATATGACCGTATAAAGACGATTATAAACGCAGATACGCTTCTTTCTGGACTGCGCTGCTGTAGAACTGTAACACAGCTTTTTACCATTTAAAAGCCTTTAAATAAATCCAAAATTGTTAAAATAATCCGACGTTCTTGATACTTACAAACAGACAAATCACTTGGTCCTGTGATATATATGTCATGTTTTAAGAAGTAAATGCTACGTGACATTACATGTATCAGTACCATAAATGTTGATCAGTTAATTTGAATTTATACGTACTCCAAAAGATATTACGTATTTTGTTGTTATTTAGATATATTATGTTACAGTTCAATGTATGACACTGTTATTGAATAGGTCCTATATTTATTTTTAAATTAGTGCATAGTAATTGCATTTGTTTATCTGTGAAGTATACAGCAGAACAAATAAAGACAGGTTACACAGAACTTTTTTATCGTTTCAGTCGATTGCTGAAAACATGAGTGAAAAGTGCGGTTATTATTCTCGTGTAATTATGATTCATGCCTCCCAGCTTAAGAAAATTACACGAATTTCATAAGTGACTGAATTACATTAGACCAAACATAGTAAATCAGCCGGAATTACTTTAAACCTCGACAACGTACAGACTGCCCCTTGAAAAGGTAATTTATTGTTTTTCAGTTCTATCGTTTACTTATACACGCCTTAAAGCAGGTAATATAAGCCTACTGGAATTTAAAGCTTTATTTTTTCTCGGTAAAGGCATTTCTGTTATTCCGTTGTTAAAGTATTAGCGTTATAATGATTTTAAAATACTCCAAACTACGATTAAAATATTATGAAGAAGCCATTACGATGTTAGAACAATTGAGAATCTTCTCAGGCTCACTGACAAACAAATTTCTTTCGAAAAAGGCA
This sequence comes from Zootermopsis nevadensis, assembly GCF_000696155.1. The sequence goes on from NW_019060044.1 coordinate 444,123, forward strand.
TTTATATCGGAATATATTTAATATTTATTGCTTATTTCAATTTATCACTTGAAGTTAACTGACTAGACAGTTCATGATCACCGTTTCTTGTGACAAAAGAAGCAGTTGTATGTGATCCCATTGAGATGCCATTACTTTCAACTAAAAGATCTTGGGTAAAAAAAAATATTTAAGTCGTTTCAAAGTTCGTCGCTTATCCAGCTACTCGCAACATAAAACTAGTACGAGAAACTAAAATTAATGTCTCTCATGTCTCTTGTTTCCCGGTCAGCAACCCCATTTATTCCTTGGCACAGGAGACGGCAGAGACTACTGAATTGCTCACATACACACATATAATATAATAACTGCATAGAGGGAGACAGGCCGATGGGGGGGGAGGGATGGGGGTGCAGAACATTCGGAGTGGAAAAAGTAAATAAATTGTAAAAGTAAAGAAACGAAGAGTGCAGATGCACTGGCCATGTAAACAGTATTCCAGTCACATTTCATGCTGGGGAGCTTAGATTTGTTCTTTATTTCTGGAAAGACAAGTTTCATCTCTTAAAAGAAATAGCATCAGAACTCAAGTTTTCCTCTACGTGTCCTTTTATCTTCTGACACTGATCGTTTGCAGTGGACCAGTATCAAAATTATATCTGAAAAATTGAAACAAATGTATTGATACAGGCCTATATAAACGTATTTTATTTGTTAACGAGTATAAGTTTCCGGTCTAAACATAATGTATTTGTAACTAATACGTACATTTTCTACTGTCGAAAATTCTTTTTTTGTAATAAAATACTTTCTTTGGTCTTTGGGGAATATTTCTCACTTGTTATGCAATGTATTGAATAATTTCTCTTTGAAAGTATCTGCACTGTTTCTCGCTAGCCAACAAGTTGCTCTGCGCGAGCGTAACAGCGCCTGGCTGGCTACAGCTGGCAAACGGTCCATTTTATCTGATCGGTTCTGCTGTTTTATGAGTGTGGGAGTTCCACTGAACCACGAAAGGAAGACTGAAGACTTTTTATTTTTTGTTTCTCGAAGTGTTGGTCGTGTTAACACGGCCAACACGGTTAACACGAATACTGCGCCCTTGGTATGATATAATTTCGTGCCTTATGTAACTGTAGGAAATACTGAAGAACATTTTAAATTTTCCATGACGCGATATTTTATAACTACCACCACAAAGGTAACTTTTTGTAAGCTAGAGAGATATTATTTTAGATGCTCTCTTTTAACAAAGCATAATATTCCAGGTCGTTAACGTAAACCGTGGCGTCTGTGTAGTCCCCCTTTTAAAGATACAAATGTCAGTAATTATTTGGTTTTCACACAACCCCTCTCGTCTTTCTTTTGTTTCCTTACTTTACACAGAGTAATATATATCTAACGATATTGATAACACTCAGGCGAATGTGAACGTTACTGAAATACAAAGACACTAAGATAATGGCGTGTAGTTATTTCAGTTAACTATATTATGTAACACAAAACATTGTTGGTGCATGCATTTGTTAATTTATTATCGGTAAAATAAAACTAACTTTGCATACTAGATGCCTGGCACACTTGAAGCATAAACCTATTAAAATGCGTGTGGCTATATTTGTTATTGGATGAAATGTCTGGCATGTGAACAACGGTAGGCGAAGAATGAGTCCTAATGACTTTACAGCTTCACATCTTTCGAGAACGAATAACCAATATAATAAACCGGTCTTAGCTTCTTTGTTGTTATTTACCCTTACGATTTCTAGTTAACTTATTTACATCACTTCTTTATTAACACAGTAGTTTATATTCCAAACAGGGTTAAGGACCACTGCTTATGTTACTCTATTAGAAATTTGTAGCTGGCCAGCTCATTACCCCTTGAAATATACCAAATTAACACACGAGGGTTAATTACTCTGGGGTTATGAACCACTATGAAACTAATAGCTTTTACGTCAGCGCAAGTGCCAGAAGAGCGTATCAGTAATAGCACTGGCTCAGAGCAGACCAAATTATTACGTTTAATTGGCTTGAAAAATGTGCGTCATTAGTGTTCATACGCCCAGACGTAACTACGTTTCTCTGTGTAGAGCAGCATCAACATTACGCCCTTCTGGCATCATACCCTCAATATGTATTTCTATAATCTATGTCTTCTGGCTTTCTTGGGAAGCTGATAGTCGCTCAGCTAGTTATAAAAATCTGCTCTCTGTATGCAGTCGCCACTCTAATATCCGACTTCTTAAAGACCCATTTTATCGATACCATGGTCTTTAAAGCCATATTTTAGTTACCGGATTATTAGTGTATGGAGGGTAGCTACGAATGTATTTAATATGCTGTAGCAAACAGCCGTTGAGGTGTGGTCCTCTGGCTTGAGGATTTGGGCGGGGTGGGCTAAAGTCTGATTACCTTTATGCTGTTTTAAGATAATCGATTATTTGTATCTCGTAGATATGCAATTGTGAAAATGAGTTTAAGGCTTGCCTTAATTTACGTCGATTTGAACTGGTTCCGAAATACGACATGAAATACACGTTTCTTGTATGCAGAGATGACGATCTATCATTACATAACAAACATCCATATTAATAAATAATAGATTTTACTTAACA
>NW_019060044.1:451780-463945 GCF_000696155.1 Zootermopsis nevadensis
CTACAACTGTGTAGTTTGTTAAATGGTACGTTTTATTTGTCGTATATGCATAGTAGTTTTCAAACCTGTCTCCATTTTGTAGGTAGCTGCCTTCTGGGTTGTAGCGCCTTGTAGTGTGCTTACTTCCATCATAGTTTTACCCTGATAACGGAGTCTGCAAGAACCAGTGAACTTTAGTAAACTTCTTTCAGACTACACGGCGCTACAACCTAAAAGACAGCCAAATACAAATGTAGATTATTTCTTTAACATCAGTATTTTAAGTGTTGGTTTTTTAAACTGAAGTGTCACATTTATTGATGCAAGAAATTATGTACAGACATCCGATCCGATAATTCGTAACTGGACGGACTGATGCATTATCATAAGTAAGCAATCAAGAATGAGTCTATAATAATCAAATTTTATAACATTGCTTCATTTAAGCCTCAATAATACTTCTTGGCCAATTTCACAAATGAAACGGAATTATGCATTGACTTTTAAATCGATTAATTTCCCTTTTTTAACATACTCCTCCTTTTATAAACACACATAACAATTTAACTGTTCACATTTGTTCCGGAAAATTATTCTTTGAAACTTTTCTAATATATTTTCTTTCTTGTGATTTCAACGCAATTTTATTACCGACCTAGGTCTATATATTTCATTATTACATCCTGGAGTTCTATTGAAATTTGATTCAGTCGTCTATTTCCTACAAAATGGGAAGTAACAGTAGAGTATAAAAACCAGGAAAAGTTTGCTAATATTTTAGACCCAAGGATGTGAAGAGCTGTATACCCTGCAGGGTGTTTAGTATTCAAATATACCAGAAAGAAGGTTGTGACTGAAAGGGAAACTTTGAAGATACAATCTTACTTTGTGAAGGGTGTTGAAAATTCGGGAGGTGTTTTACATGTGCCGTGACTTTTCCTTTCGTTTCATGTAAGATATATCTTGAGAACTCTTCCAGCGTCTAGACCAAAGATCAGTATTACGTAACATGAATCCATATTTGCGAGGCCTTATGTCTACATTCTGAGTGGATTCATATTCAGACCGTGCTGTATGGTTTAATATTTTTTTTTATTTCAGACTTTCACATTGTGTCAAAATAACAAATACAAATACGGCTGTGAAATATGTTTGAATGTAGTCTGTCTTCAGCTCACTTAAAAATCATATAACAATTTGTGAGACTTGTTTAACCCTCTAAAACGTAGTTCTCAACTACATTTTCATTTTTTGCTCGAAAGTAGAGGAACTACCACAAGCCGCTGATGAATTAGATGCCAAAGAATTGTCAATACTAAAAATGTAAATAAGCAAGTGGAGAAATTGTGTTTGAATGCATTGTGCCGAAGGTGGTCTTCTGAGTTGTAAAAACGTTTGGACGTGTATTTTAGATATCTATGTACTTGTAAGCATCTACCTAGAAATACACACTGCTTTACAATCCAGAAGACCGAATTCGATATCTTAATTGCCATGGGAACCTTAAATCTCATTCCCCTGATGATTGAGGCGGAAGGGACATTTTGTAGAATTTTGCCAGACTACAGTAGGCAGCAGCTCAGAAGACAGCTATCCTCATACGTACAAATTACGGTTGTTTGTTTTCGATAATATGATATTTGCTTGCGAGAGGAGTCGAATTTCGATCGAACGAGGTACGCTGACTACAGATCGCTCTTTGTTTTACTGTGGTTTGATTTGGGCAGGGATAATGCTGCGTGTCAGATGTTCTTTTGAAATGGCGAGGAACGAATGTTTCCTCTGGGACGTTCTTCCATTTTCATTATCCCTTACCTAAAGGTAATGACTGTTCACGTTATGCCATTATCAAGCGCTCATTCCGACTGGTTGCTCTTAATGTTGTCTGGTTGGCCAGTGAAATATGAGGACGGTTCATTTGATGCAGAGGTGTAAGGTTAAAGGTTAATAAATGAGAGAACAACTACGCACAGTGAATAATGATACATAAAGCACAGTCGTAAGGTCTTTATTTAAGAACATGAGCACTAAAAAACACAAATAATTAAACTCATTTCATAACGTTCTCATAATCGAGTTCTAAAGGTGTCTAATTTTGATCTAACTTAATCGTCATGACACTTTCTTGGCGTAATGCGAATATGCGACATGATATTTCCTAACTTAATCGTCATGATACTTTCTTGACGTAATGCGAATATGCGACATGATATTTAAAATAGCTTAAAAATCGTATTCAGAAGACAAAGTGATCGAACCCAACTCTTGTCACTATCAAATGAAAATGAATAGTAAGAATGCAGGCAATGTATGTAAGAAATTCCCAATAAAATGGGAAAAGTCTGACATAATAATAGAGACTTTCTATAAAATTTTTAAGTTCCTTACCAGATCTCTCCTAGATATCAGATAAAAATTGTTATAAATAAGCTGATCTGATGAGAAATACTCGAACCGGAGACCCTCTAAGTACTATGCAACCAAAATCCGTTCTGTACCCAACTGAACTCGTGATCGTTTTGCTTAACGGAATCGATATGCACTTCCAGTAACAACGCTGCCCACAATTTCTCCACAACAGTTTTGTCACATTTGTAATTTATGTGTTGGAGGGGCAGCGGAAGGCTGTATTAGACGCTTACAATTATAATCCTAGTTCGCTGATACCGAAAGAGGAAGGGAGATCTAGCAGTGCGATACACAGTGAGAGAGGAAGGTCTTCTGAAGTAATAATTTCAGTTTGTGCCATCACTACTAAACACAACTGCTAGACCAATGCACCTGCGAACAAGTCCTTACTTCAGGGCTCGGGGGGTGATAATTCAGAGTTTCATGAGAGAGAATTTGGTGGAATACAGAGTTAAGCGGGTGGGGCAGGATGAGTTATATGATTGCTTTTAGCTTGCAGTTGGTGCTGCGGGATATAGTCGATAGAAAATAAATTATTTCCATTTCGCATTCAGAATTCACTAAGTTTAAATAAAATTATGTTGGTTCTGTGAAGGAAAGATACCCATATTCATCTTTCGAGCATGTCTCTGTATTTCAACTCAGGATAGAGCAGTCGTAATTCTGTTTCGTATATATAATGTAGTTTCATATTTTGCGAAGCTCTGAAAGCGATGCCTTAGCAGTTTCTCTTTAAAGGGGTTTCGACAAAGCGATTGAATTCCTCATATTCAGAAGAACTCTATAGAACATCTCAGCTGTACACCCACACCTCAAAATGGTTTAACGCTTCAGTGTAGATACAATAGAACATTTCATACTTCAGGTATGGTACTCAGAGTTTTAACATCTGATGTCTCAGCGAACAGGAAAGGTCGAACGGTAAAGCTGCTTGCTTGTATTAAGAAGGTGTCAGTTGGTTTCCTGCCTTGATTTTTGTGATTTCATGACTTTGTTTGTTACCTACGTATTACTTAATGGTTCTATAATCTCATTCTTCCCTAAATAATCTCTTCACTCCGTCGTTAAGAAATTATTTATTTATTTCATTTTTGTTTTGCGTTTATCAACTGAGTCCTTGATAAAGTAGTTGCTCATTTAAGAAATTACCTTGCATTTGTTAAATCATAGAGCACTTTGGTACGTAGATTATGGGATAAGTGTTCCAGACAGATACTAATTAACCTTCTTCACATCGTAAGCTTCGATGACTTGGGAAATGAACTGGCCATTTTATTCTCCAGGAATAGCTTGAACAGCATTCACGAAAATAATAAATATCAGATCATCGCTTGGGGAACCAGACTAACGAAGGATGGTACACGGATGATCGTGCTCTCTAATTCTTTGGCAAATATTTTAACGGTGGTCGTTAAAAGATAATGAGCATAATTTTATTCAAAAGAAGATAATTTATCCATTCAACAATATACTATGTTCAGAAACTGAGCAAAATATAATTGCATCATATTTGCAAGGACCAACTCATTCTGAAGTTAAAATGGAAGTTGATGTCTTTTCCCTTCAAGATTCCCAATCAAAGTTTTGCGTGAACTCATCTTCCACGTGCGTGCTGCATGCCTCACCCATCCCATCCTCTCGTATTCGTTCACCATGATAATATTTTTTGGACAGTACTGATCTAGAAGTTTCTTATTGTGCTGCTTAATTTTTTCCTAGTTACTTCTTGTTTATCTTAAATTGTTACATTTTCGGTAAAAAATAGCCTAAAATTCAAGCATCTACTCAGGAAACTTGAAGTCATTCTGCTATTTCATAACGTCCGTTAACGCAAACGTGAGTCTGTTCACGGACAAGTTGACCGTAAAGGCAACGTTTAAGTGGTAAATGCGATAAAGGCGGTCTACATGTTAACGTAATTCCAAAAGCACGTGACAGAATAGGGCTTGCGGTGTAAACCCTTAATGGAAACGCCGGAAACTATTTGGATATGTTCCAGTAAGTGGTTTCTTGTCACTCTAGTTTTTCTTTTTTGGTGGATTGTTTCTCGAATTTAGGTTAGATGCAACAGAAGTTATTATCGCTCGACTACGTTACCACTTATCCCAGAAATAACCGCATTTCAGATCTTGCTTCATTTTGCTAAGTGTATTGGACATTATACATAATTTACATATTCGTAAAACCAGGGGAACATTTAATGCGGTTTAGATGTTAGAGCATTACGATTTGTGTCAAGAACGGCGGCTCAAGCCCTTCTCATTTTACGTTATGCCTCATCACCGTGTCCAGACTGGATGAGGGACCGTCAAAAAGATTTTTCTTGGTGGTCTAGCGGTTAGAACGCTGGCCTTGTAATCCTGGGGTCTCGGGTTTGATTCCCGGCGGTGCCCGAATTTATAACTTGTGTTGGGCAAGGCCGTGGTCTAGGCAACACGGAGTTTTCCTCCGGGGGCTTCCCTGGTTTCTCCGTGGCATCCCAACAATTACTCCATTCACACACAGAAGAAGGCAATGGCAAACCACTTCTGGATCATCTGCCAAGAACGTATATGAACAGGTCCCAGTCCGAGAAAAGGATGGAAGGATCCTGTTCATATGGACCTTTCGTCAGACAGAACACTAAATAAATAAATAAATATAAATAAAAGGAGACGCAGTTAGAATGAAACCACTTGTCTTAAACTTCGCGCCGAAGAAATTGCTTTATTAATCACTGAAACAACTCGGATGATATTTTATCTTAATATTTTGAATGATTTGAATTCTTCTGTACCAATGAATTTATAATAAATTTAAATTCACGGTTTCTGATTTTTCAGTGATTGGCAGAACTAAATCAAAATGTGCGTAGCTCGTAATTCTTTAATACTCGTTTGCCAGTTAATAAATTGTGACGTCCGATTATTGTAATAGGTTGTGAGTAGTCTGATTCTGGCTCGATTGTACACACCGTCACGCAACGCAACGCAAAATAACGCAGCAACACGAACGACAGACAGCATTCATCGCAACTAATGGCCAATTAAAATCATTTGAGTGCAGCATGTCGTTACACCCAGTGGGCTTTGGAATCGTACTCCCTAAAATTCTGCCTCCCCCCCCGTTTCAACCCCCTATTCGAAACGGACGCAACTACCACTCCAACCTGATTGGTTGAAACGTAAAAATAATGACAGCTAGTCTAGTATGGGTGTGTTGGATGTTGCCCAGAAGGGGTGAGGTTGACTAATCTCCCTAGGAGCATTTAGTTATATCCTGACGGACGGACGGACGGACAGGCTATTGTTGCGTCACAGAACCGTGACAAGCTTGCAAGCCAATGGATGCTGCTGGTTCAATTCACAAAGCGATGGGTGTGCGTGCTGATGGTATTTACGCGGAATGTGGCTGTACACGATTTGTCTGCTGTTTCATTACAACACACCGACCCTGATATCAAAACGCATTGCTGTTTATCGATATTTGCACTAGATATCGATGTCTGGCTTCTTTAACGATAAGGACTTACTACTACGATGTCAGTGAAAGTCGCCGGGCCGTTAAGAACTGTGTTTCTAGCGATAAAAAATAACCAAGACGTTGCATTTGTCTAATGAGCGTATTTAAGATCAGGATTATTAGATGAATATTTGAATCTGATTGATTCACTGACAGTATAATGAAGAATACGGCGTAATTTATTATTTTATTTAGTGTTCTGTCTGACGACAGGTCCATATGAACAGGATCCTTCCATCCTTTTCTCGGACTGGGACCTGTTCATACACGTTCTTGGCAGATGATCCAGAAGTGGTTTGCCATTGCCTTCTTCTGTGTGTGAATGGGATGCCACGGAGAAACCGGGGAAGCCCCCGGAGGAAAACTCCGTGTTGCCTAGACCACGGCCTTGCCCGACACAAGTTATAAATTCGGGCACCGCCGGGAATCGAACCCGAGACCCCAGGATTACAAGGCCAGCGTTCTAACCGCTAGACCACCGTAATTAAAATCTTATAATTAATATTTTACCAAATATTAACTTCAACATGTCAAGGGGATTGGGTTTGCCAGTGGGAAATGAGAATGACACACAAATTTTTGACGCGAAAAGCGGAAACTGAGAAACCTCTTGGAAGACGTACGCGTAAATTTGGATGACAATTTTGAAGACAGACGTAATATTAAATAAAATGTGTGTGTGTGTGGAATGGATTTGAAGTGGTCCAGGACTCGGTTTTTGGGATCGTTTTCAGGTTCCGTTTCATACAGCTATCTTTCTTATGAACAGATGTTGCGTTTTACAAAGATAATAAACGTCTAGAAATTAGTGGCATGACTTGGGATTTTTATCCACACGCGTTTTTGAAACGTTTAATATTCTATAAACCGCTGTTGTAAAATTTAACATCAAAGACGAGAAATCATGTTTTAGTACTTCAGAAAGATGTTTTTTGTTGTTGGCAAATAAAGCAGAGATTAACTGAACCAAAACGCCCAATTAATTGTTTTTGTAAAAGCCGCAGTGAAAGCAACTGATGCCAATGTTTGTTTCTTGTAAGAGCTAAGATACTTATTTCTCAAGATTTATAATCTGGTGGCGTAAAGTTAATTATAAATACTGTTAAAAACTTCATTTGTTTCGTACACGAGTCCTGTCCTTCGAATATATTACAAAGGGTACTCGCAGTTTATTGTACGTTTTATCAAAATGATCCCTCAGTAGTCAGTCAGACACAGCGTTCTAACGAAACAGTGGCGGTTGAAATGTTTCGTTATTCTGTCGGAATAAAATGTTTTTGGTTACGCGCAGATTCTTCTCACAACTGATGCTTATTTCGCGTGTCATTTCATAGATGCTGATTCCTCGGTTGTACAGGATACGTTGATTAATCTGCTCCTTAACATCGACACATGTTATATGGTATGTAAGAAAACGCAGGAACTTGTGTGCGCAGACGTATCTGATGTAGCAGTTTGCCTATATATCAGGAGTCGTCTGCCTTCTTAATTTCTCAATCCATTCTGGCTCATCATTTATTTCCCGTGGTAAAATGTCATCACTCGGTAAATTTCTCTAGTTTTCCATCGACTCGGATCATACAATTTTGTTCCTCTAACAGCATTTTATCTGTTCGGAACCCTCGTTAAACCAATCATATTATTACTGTTGGATTAGCAATTAAAATTAATTTCCGTATTTACACATAGAATTGATTGGCATTATGAGGAGGAAATATAATATTGTATTTTGCACCATATATTTGTCTCGTCTTTATTTGTACTACGTGTTAATGATACTGCAGTCTCTTTTCGGATTCTATTTCACCTCCCAGTGTACTGATGAATGAATCGGATTCTACGATAAAATAGCATTTTCTGTCGTTAACTTTTTAGTATCTGTGGCTGTTAGAGTCTACTGATAACATTTACTTACCTTTGTACTGTTTGCTCTGCAATCAGCATTCGGCTTTCCTTTAACCATCAGTGAACGTCTGTCTGTCTTTGTAGTGGAACGAGTAGCCAGGAAAGTCAACTGATTGTTTCTCCGAATGACACACTTGAATTGTTCAAACGATTTCCTTGTTATTGTTCCTTCCCGATAACTGCTGTTGCTGAAGGCTTCAAATGCGTATTGTGGCCCATCTCTGTCTCTTTCTAAAGGACTGCAGAGATGAAGAAAATTAACATAAGTTCATGTTCAATTGTCAAATATTCAAAGCCCTCACAAGTGTCATCAGAATAAGTTTGGGAGAGAAATGTAAATATTCGTTACTGAGGTAGCAATTGTATGTTACGTATCTCACAGTGCTGCCAAAATTAAGTAAAGAAAACGTTGGTAGAGGGAAATGGAACGCATCAGAGTGGAAACCGTGATACATAATCTGATGACAATATCAGGATTCGAGGTAAATTAATAGGCTAAATGTACCATTCTGTAGGGAGGCATAGGGCTAGTAAATATTGTGTTATGGCCAGATTAAATTCTTAAACACCCTCTTTAGTATTATGAGAGGTAGCAATGGAAAATGAGCCAGCCTTCTTTTAATATACAAGAATACAAAAACTGTGCAACACGCCTGTAATTACGATAAGATTTAATGTCCTACAGGCGATGAATACTAAGATGAATGTCTTTGGGGTTTTTGAGCCTGGTAGTCAGATGTTTACAAACATTTCGCAAATCTTTGCTGCCTCCATCATTAGAGCGATCATCACCCATCTTAGTAAATACGGTACTTGGAAAATTTTATATCGTTTCTGATCGTCATATTTCTTGTTGTTTGTACATCAAATAGTGCCTTGGCAACAGTGGGGAATTTTCAACAGTTCCGTAGCAGGTGTTGTTTCTGGATTTCTTCCTTCATTTATTTCTTTGTAAGTACTTATTTGTTTAACCTGTCTTTTTCTAACAATTATTTATTTTAATCCGTCTTATCACAATATTTAAAATTTCTTATAATTAAGATAATAAAATATCATTGATGTTCCATATCGATTGATCGATTTACATTTTGGAACATCTTTTACACAACATGTTTCAGTTTTTATAAAACCATCATCAGGTGTAAATTATTTACGAACTTAAAACTCAAATATGATTCCATTTGGTGATGTTTCATGCCATTTGTTTTTCAATTTTGGGCGAGGTGTTGTCTTTTCTTAATTTTATCAGATGTACATATCGGTCTGTAAGTAGAAGATTGAAAGAAACACTAAAGAATTCTTTTTCTTTTCTTCTATTTCTTGCGGGTTAACTTCATTACAATGTTTTTACAAAGGTTGTATACAATTAAACCAGCATTTGGCTCTTAATCGGTTAATGCACAGCATATATTGTGGTAGCCCTATACTTCATACTACGCGCAGCACAAGATACTTCTGAAAATAGGTTTGTGTGGGATTGATAAAAGACTAGAAGTCATTGAACTCTCACCCCATATATGTTATTTTTTCCTACACGCATCTACAATTATGCATTACCTGAATATATCAAGTAAATAATAGAAGGGTTTTCCCTGTCCTGATAATCGATATAACTGTTTTAATTGACAAACAAAGTACACGTGATAGTATTCACTACACATTGGCACCAAGCTGAGGTGTGCATTAACTATGCGTATATGATGTTTAGTGTTGAAGTGGCTAGGATGACGTCAGTATTAACATTAGTTGTGAAGCATTAATCCGGAGGAGACTGGGTAACATTTCATGTGCACGACAGCATGCGAGGTGGATTGTGACATCACAATCAAGCAACTCGAGTTGAGTGACACGGTGTGTTAACGCCTAAGAGGCAGATAATCTAGTAACAGTTGAACTAGAATTGTACATGAGGTGTGCGTTCGTCTGTTCGGCTGCTGACGGATTCCTCTGAACCATGCTGCAGACAGTGCGACGTCGTTGTTTAATTATGTTGATTATTGACCATTGTCCGAAGTATGTTTAATATACACGTCGTTTCGGGAGTTTGCTGTATACCGCCTCTTTGTACGATTGGTTTTAATTCACGACTTGGCAGTTTCTCTTCGAGCTGTTTGAATTTATCCGCTAATTATCGTTTGTTCGTTGCTGTATACGCATCTGCCGTCGCCCCTAGAGACGTGCAACAACCTTAATCAAGCAGAACTTATTATGTACTTAGTTCTAAGACAGGGGCTTCATCTGTGTACAAACTAGTTTATTTTTTTTCTTAAACACTCTTTTTAGCACTTATAGCTCATATAAGAATCATTTGCATATTTAGAAGGCGAAATTAAATTAAAGGGGTAGCATAAGAGTAACTTCAGCTGTAACAGATTAGGCCCACTGACTTTTTATATTTCAGAATTAATTCCAAAATTATGGTTCTGCTATGAATGTGGTAGTTCGTTCGGGAGACGATTAGTTAAAATCTGTACCAGAACACTGTCTTTCTTCTTGTAGTTTTCGTGATTTTCCTCAGGCCCACTAGAGCAATGATAATTGATTCTCATCTCCATCTTTAAATAAACATCGACATTTGTTGTTTTCATTCAAAATCTCCCTACACTTGAAGTTGTCACAATATCATTAAATGTACTAAGGAATATTAGATTTACTCAGTACTTTTGCCAGATCGTCATATCGAATTAGGTCTCATTTTTGAGAATTTATTACAGTGTCTGAAATCAGATTAGGATCGATTCTTAAGCTTTTGTTCACTGTTTCGCTGTTACGATATCGTAGGCTGCATATAAACATCGGAACATAAAGGACAGTGAGCTGATGAGAGAACAGTCTTTTGTTTTGCTGCATTGTTTCCACAGAGCAACATATCAGCATTTCTTATCTGTGTTTCATTAAAGAATATAATACGATTTTACGTATGCAATCTCAAATATGATCTTATGTGGAGGTTGTAGTATATTGTGCTGAAGGCTATGGATGAGTAAACATTCTTTTGTTTCAGCGTAGAGTTTCCACAAAGCAGCGAATACAGAAATTATTGTCATTATTTACCTTTGCTTAATTAAAGAATATAATACTATTTTATGTACCCTTGTCTTAAATATGATCTTAAATCGGGTTTCTAATAACTGTGGTCCGTTGTAGTACATGTACACAGTAGGCGTCCCTTAAGGGAATTACCATGGCAACGGAAATAATGTAATCCCATGAAGCACAAAATCCCTTAACAGCAAATGAACACAATACCATGAAAACGGTAATAACAACACACATTCGTAAATATTATCACATGAGGCTCAAAATCCTTTAAAACAACAAATTATCACCAAGCAACCAACATCGCTTATTATACAAGCAGATTTTGAAGATTGAGAAATTAATGCAAACTTGATCAGCGTGAAATAAAATTTTTAAATAAATTAATATCTGTGTACATTCTAAATTGTGTTCATTCAGAACATAATTAATACCAGAAACATTCAAAACTTTTAGGTATAAAATCTATTAAGGGAGATAAAATCGACAGTATAAATAATTAAAATAAATATGGCGGCTATGAATTTTAGAACTTACATGAAACAGCTTGTTGCAGGTTCGACAGTAGCGAAACATGTAGCCAAGTGAAATGCTATTTGATAAGATCAGTACTGAGTTAACTTATATGGCCTACGTGCAGTAAGTAATAGGATCGATTTTGTACACAATATGGCTACATTAATATAGAAAAACTCGTGTTATGGCAGCAGATAAATCAGTGCACAGCCCGATAAGCCACTGACAACTTTTAGTAATGAAAATAATTGTTAAAGATTTGTGGAAGATTTAAGGAAAATCTATTTCATTAAATCTAAGCCAGTCCGTGGCGTTAGTTTTTTTGTTTTTTAGTATTGTAGTGTATGTGTTTCGAACTTTACATATTTCGAAGTCTTAATTATTTACAAACTAACTTATTAAAAAGTGTCAAATTAATTAAAATCTTTGGTCGTTTTAGTATACATTCTTATTCTGAAAGATTGTCCATTATCCAGGCAAGAAATATTTAGTTTGAAATTAATTTGAGGCGAAAAGTCTCTAGCATATATTTTCAATGTATAATTCTGTTTTACAGTAAGACACTAGTTTTCACGGTTCGCCGAACTAACGATGTTGCTAATTAGTTACATACCAGTGAAGAAATACAGATTGTATTTCGAAACCTGGTTTCTCATTTAATATAACCTGTAACTGTGTCATTCCACTGAACAGAAAACTGTAATCAATAGCTTTGTAATATGAGCGGACTTGTTTGATTATGTGTACTGACAATGACAGTGTCATGTGGATTTAAATCGCTCACATATACCTGCATGCATTTTTTAAACTTCCCAT
>NW_019060044.1:463985-475517 GCF_000696155.1 Zootermopsis nevadensis
TTGTGACAGAAACAAGCCGATATGAACTACATATAAAATATATGTCAATTAAAATACTTTCAAGAAAAATCAGCACCGTACACATAACATGTGGAGTGTTATTAAAACATTCAGTATTACACACGAATAAACTTCAGCTTAGTAATTCGTTGCTAATTGAAATTACAAGCTTGCGTGCCGTGACATTGCAAATAGCCATTAAACCTCCCAGCGTGACAGACAAAAAATCAGTTCGTATTCACAAAACCAACTTTCAGTTATTATTTATGGGAGTGCTATAAACTACTTTCAATATGACGGTACACAGAGCCTCCTAAAGCCAATAAAGACTCTTATTGGCAACAGTAGTTAGTGATATTACATCAGATTAACATAAATGTGTTCATCTGAATAATTCCTTCTTGTAGAAACATACTTGTGGTGATTGTGACCGAATTCTAGGATTTAGCGCCGTGTAATCCGCGAGACGTTTACGTACGTTACAGAAGTTCTTCCTGCCTCCATCATCAGGGCTTCGCCTTGTACTCTGTGATAAAGATACAGATTACAGGTTCATGGGAATGCAGTTTCTAATTACAGTAAATTCGATTTTTATTTGTTTGTAGGAGAAATCAATAAGATTGGAGCCCTCATCACAGAAATAAAAATTTAAGTTTCCTTTTTTCAGTTTTATTAAGGACGCCAGTGTGTCTGAAAGTCACGAGTCCCCCCCACACGACGTTGATAGCTGTTCCGAGAACCCGTGAATTGAACGACTACTCGTTCTGACAGGCGAATCGACCCTCATTAAGCTAAAGGTTGTAATTAGTCTTTAATTAAATTTCCTACAGCAGCAAAAGGAATATTGAAGCTTTCGAACTTCTGCGAATTCATTATACAAAGAAATTGCGAAACTGACTTACGAAAGAACGTTGACTAACGTAAAACTTCCGTTTACTATTTTGAAAGAATCCTGTTCACCGGATTGTGATTCAACCAGAACAAATTACATCCTACACTCACTGGAATAATTGGACTTTGTCCATTGTCTTACTTCTGTGAATTAAAATATCGAGAGGAATTCACTAAAGGAAAACAGAAATAACTGTGTTTATCGGTACCATTGCCTCAGACTATACGAACGACGTGTTGCGATGTAGAAACGCACATACAGGTTTAAAATTCCGTCTGTATTTCATACACTTTACAGTATTAACTGTTTGGAAACATTGCTCTCAGTTCGCATGACGACTTTCAGTTTTATTTTTTATACCTTCCACGATTGGTGTACAGGGTTACATAATTTATTCCCTGATTCTGTTTTTAAACAGACACTCTTTTCCCATTAAAACTCCGAAGACTGGCTATGAATTTGTCATAAGGAGGAAGGCAGTAGTGGTTATTGGAACATGCCTGCTGGTAGCAGAATTGGTAACAACTGTTGTCTTTAGCCTTATTTTATATGGAGATGAAGCGTTACAGCTTTCTGTAGACTATTTTAGTTTACCTGTGCGTCGTTCCAGGCGTAATATTGTTTGCTGGTGACATGTGACTGCGTTATATAGTTGTTTTAACTAGAGCAATTTTGGATAGTGGTGTGGGAATTGCAACAGCCCCCCCCCTTCGTATCTCAAAGTTCATTGTAGGTCATAATGTAAAGCAAATCAGACAGTGTTCAGTGCTATTAAACCATAACATAAGCGGTGATGTGGTCTAGTGTGACAGGAATTTCAATCCCTATCAGGACGTCAACCGTGTAATCACCACGTGTATGTAGATACATGTTTTATTTGTGACAGATAAAGTGTGAGTTAAGGTCAGTGATCCGTGTTTATGCAGCTATATACATTTATAACTGATGTGTTACTTTGAGACATAACCTGATTTACGGATGAAATGAGGTAAATGTGGTGGTATGATATGTGAGACGATTGTGAATGATAAAGGGACATGTTGTTCAAAAGTTTAAAGTCGGCTGTCCTTCATAATGAAGCTAAGAAAAATTAAACAGATCTTTTTGACTGTGACCTCCACAAACAGTGAATCTTTGAGACATAAAGAGCGCTTGTGTGATGACACGTACAGACGTTCTACGTTCTTGTCCCTCTACAAAAAATTTGTTTCATAAAATATTAATCCTTGCGTGAGGTTATATGCTTTTTCTTTGCCTTGTTTCTACACAGAGAAGTGAGTTGCTAAAAGCCATTTCTGGCACTGAACTATGAACTACGTCTTTGTGTACAGTGCCTTCAACAAATACTCATTCCTCTCAGAGACAGCAGTGGTGACTCCTCTCTCGTTACTATCCTTGTCTTTCTCGTTAAGAATTTCTGTCTTTCTTGCACGCATATACTGTTTCAATTTACAGCGGGTAAAAGTTAGCTCGGTGGTTGTGGCGTATATACGGATCCCGGTGGAACACGGACAGCCTTACACCGTCTATGTTTTTCTCCCATTATTAATACAAATGTGGGTCATAAAATGCAGGGATATAGCAAACTCGTTTGAACATGAACAACGTTTAACACCTGACCAAGCGTTTCGCAAAGTGGAAAACCCTCCGCGAAACGGCGGGCGTGATCAGCGGCATATTTATAAATAATGTTGGAATGAGGAATGTGTACATATCCTAGTATGTTTCTGACATTCGTCCGTAAAGACCTAGAGAAGCCACGAAAACTACGCAGAGAATGTAGTCGATAACCGTATCGAGTATCGAATGAGATGCCAATGGAAAGGTCCTGACAGCTGTCTGAAGGATAACATCAACTTCAAATAATAATAGCAAGGCAATACGAAATCATAAGGCGCAATTAGTGTATCCACTTATGTCGCAATTAACCCTTTGAAGCCGAAGATCGTCTTCATAATATTTACGAATCCAGAACGTACCGCGAAGAAAACACTACACCTCACCATTACGAAAATCAGCTGGTTAACCCTTTGAAGCCGAAGCTCGTCTTCATAATATTTACGAATCCAGACCGTACCGCGAAGAAAACACTTCACTTAACCATTAGAAGTCGAATCAGGCGGTACCACATAAGATTTAACAAAAGAACATCCCGGTCAAAGCCTTAATGAAACAAGAAGTCGTATTTAACCTTACACAAAAATACATGTACAAACAATCCTGTTCAAGATACCGGAATATTCTAGATACATTATATTCTGCGCTGTGGAAGGACTGGGTATGAAGTTGTGCAGAGAATTGGATGGCAGCGTATCGTGCAAAACTATCATATACTTTGTTTCCGTAATGAAAATAACTGTCAATTGATTTACTGTTTGTGGTTAGAGACACGCAAACACCTGATCTCCTTTCTAGGTAAAATGTTACAGATGTGAACATAATTAACCTGATAACTCATTCAGAAACTTAGATATTAACGTATTGTATTGTTATATCGGGTTTGGTTTGTGGCTTTTATTTATTTGTAGTTAAAGAAAAAGACTGATTATTTTGAAAAGTCGCGGTACAATACTGATTAATCTAACAGATCAGAGAACAGATAACAGATACACAATAATTTGGGGTACACGTGTTTAAAGAAGCACCCACTTTCTACTTTTTAGCCATTGCTGGTTTTTCTGTAAATTTATTGCAAACATAAATGTATTTTTGACAGATGTAATCTAGAGTAGAGTTGCTAATCTGCATAGAGCCGTATATTATTTTTAAATTTATTCCGTTAAATGTATATCATTTCAGGAAACGTTTCAATTAAAATTTTTATACGGCACTGAAATCAGTACATGGACTTTACTGTGAAGTGCGCAGTGATTTTAATTCATAAAGTTCACCTTTTCGTTCAACATCATTCATGACTGTAATGGGCATAATTTATTTTAAAAAGAAATTTCTTGATATCTTTTAAAGAGGTTCCTCATTTAAAAAAAATGTAATCTTGGACCTTTGGAAAACGCCGGTCCTTTACTGTCTGTACTTCGTAACGTAACGTAACGTAACGTAACGTATTGTTTCACATGATAAAATATAACACATTTTGTAGAGCAGATCTCATCGTAGGCCCGGCCTTTGATTTTCTGAGGCCCTAATACACGTCAAGTTTAACAGACCCCAGAAACTCAAAAGTCAAAATGCATATTTATTTTTTTACTGAAGGGAACATTGACCTAATTAGTATTCCAGAATCATTTTCTATTCATTGTGTCTTCAGATACTGCTCGCATGCTACCAATATCTAAACTGTTGCTGTTAGTAATAAAGTCTTCTCAGGTTATCAGCCTTGCTAAATGGTGATTCATTGCCGACTCTTCGAGGATCATATCTAGTTCGCGCTACACACAGTAAACAGCCTTGAGAATGAGGACAGAGGTGGTCCTCGAAACGTCGGCGATGAATCACCATTTAACACGGCTGATAACCTGAGAAGACTTTATTAATGAAAGCTTCACATCATATGTTGCTGTTATGTTAACTAAAGAAACGTAAAATATTCCATAAACTTTTATAGGTCTGAAGTCCAGTAACGATTATCATCAACATCATTACGCCAGGAGAAAAATAGTACACAGGTAAAAATAAATGAAGAAGTAAATCTGTTGAAGCGCACACAATGACTCTAGAACATAAAACGCGAATTATACTATTAATGTATTGGACGTTTTACGCTTATGTGATTACGCTTTAAATTTTGACTAAGTTATTTCAATCTGGAATAAACGCATTTCGTAATGTGGAGATTGAAACGGTAATGCATTCTGTTCTGTCCAGTCCATGTGAAATTGCGCATGTGGTCGTTACCATGGAAATATGTGGTAATAATGCAAATGTGAAATATTTTCATGCGGTTATTGTTTCAAGTACAAACTTCATCATTATAACTCCGTACATTAAATAATGATGCACTGACTGATGTTTCTGCTGTCCTGGCGAATACTAATTTGTAAACGGTATTGGATATCAGTATCTCGCCTCTGTTTTATAGGGCTATTTTTCAAATATGGCCTCGTTAATGCTACCAAAATGTCGCACATTATTTGTTTCCAGTACAGTTTTTTAGTACAACATTATCTAGTACATATTTGTATTTCCTGCAATTTCGCTGTATGTAATATTAAATGTTTTATTATTTCAAAGGATTACTCAGTTTACAAAAGAAAATGTTCTTGGACGGCCGTTGTCAGTTGAATATTAATCCAAAAATAACAGGCATCAGAAACAGTGGCTCTGGAATAGATCTAAGCCTTATTTATTCACGATAGTGACAACAAAATCCTGTCTACTTTCCACAACACTTAAACTCGACATATAAAAACATGAGTTTTGCAATTTATTTTGTATTATTATAAAACGTATTCACTTAATTTTAGGGATGCACTTTAAATTAGAATCATATGACACCCATGCCATTAGACATATTTTAAGTAATTGTTTAAGAAAATGTTTATTTAGAGTATGCAGATATCCTACTATTGATGGTGACTGCACTTACGAACTGTTATCTTCAAGTGTGTTTATAGATCGTGGGTAGGGTAATGCTATTTCAGACTCCTTTCCGTCCCTATAAAACGCATAATTTGTAAAATGCTTCTTACTGCAGGACTCAGATTTAACAGTGTACACAACGCACTGGAGGTGAACCACGATCGATAATATGAATTATTCCTCAGGTACACGTTCGCTACCTTCGTGTATGCGAGTCCCAACGGTTGAGCCCTAAGCCTCTCCCGAGCCCGCGTTTTCGTTGAGTGAAAGCAAACAAATTAAACGTTTTAATCCCGTAAGGATAGAACGTTGTTCGATCGGAGACGTGTTGACTTTTCTCCCTGAAGCCATTTCCGAAAACTCTTGTCATGTTCTCGCTTGCAGGGCTGAACTCCAGGAGACGAGCGTATCAGACATAAGAGACAATTAACGTACGTAATTCAAGTCACACTCAGCCGTCTACTGACAAACTTTCCTACTCACGTATCCATTCATCTCTTTGCCACACCCGTCCACTCAACAGCACAACGTCGACTGATTTATTAATTAATCACTCTGCTCTTAACTCTTAATAACACCGGGATTATTAACATTATAGGTTACAGCAATTTTAATGAGTACCACGGACTTAAAAATATTTGTAATGAAATGCCATGTCTTGTGACATTTGAGCTTCACATGGCGGCGAGTATGAAGATTATTGTCTTCGGATCTCTCTCATGATGGAGGTAGCAGGTACCACCGAATCTCTGGTAAACTTCTACTACGCTACACGACTCAACAGCTCAGAAGACAGTAATCTTCAAATGCCATGTCTTTATTACTAGGCATTTAATGTTTTGTGTAGACGTAGAAGTAGATGCGTGTTGATGATAGAGACGGTTAAGATCTCCGAAGGGAGTCATCGGGTTTACGTCTTTACGGTCATATGACCCAGCAACATGACCCAAAATTTCATTAAGGTATACACGTGACTGTCGTATACCTTGAAATTGCGATTCTGCTAATCGCGTAACCGGAAACGCGTAAAACTGGAAACGCATAACATGCCCGTAGATTTACTGAGTGATATGCCATGATAAGCTAACAGCGATCAGAGCGTAACAGGTACTATATATAATGAAACCGAACATTTTAAACCTTGACAAAATATGTAGTCGGTTTGGTGTTAAAAAAGAGAACTTGCAGTCCCAGATGATGATGATGATGACAAAAATAATATCATCTTATACCTCTTCCGCTCTTCTACTGTCATGTGTGACCGCTTGTCTGACTTATTATTAAATCCCGAAATGAAATCCTGTCCCAAATTACAATCCTCATGAAGACAACCGTGCTGCACATACCATCCTAACAAAACCTTTTGTATAATATGCAAATCTTGATGTGTATGTATAAGGTCACAAGCACTCGCCTCCCTGTGATCAATCACTGGATGAGACAGTTCGTGTCGCCGCTGTCAGCATGTGATATAAAAATGGGACAGTCTTGAGTCCAGCACGTATAGGATTCTTAATTTATTTATTTTTATTATGCGAAGAATCGGGGCCCGATCTTCCAAAAGGCAAAGAAATATTTTCTGCGTTAATTAACCCATTGGTGCCAAAATTTACCTTAATAATTTGTAAAAATTCAGTCCGTACCGCAAAGAAAACACCTCACCATTACAAACATCTGGATAATGCTATTCAAGGAAATAGTTGCTATTTACAGTGGAAACCGTACGAAACACAAATAAAAATTTAGAGTTACTGATTTTTTTATGTAGGTGGGACTTATAGCTGCCATTACGCTTTAAAAATTTAATTTAATTTCCATCGATATAGGGAAAATTCGGAACTCAGAATTCACAGCCTACTCGAATTTAATAGTTGGATCGTTTCGCTCATGGTAAGACATCCATGATGTAATCATCAGACATTTTCTGTCCTAAATTTGTTTTTCATGAATTAGACTGATACCTGTCCCGACTTAACAAATTATCGTTTTATGTACGTATATTTATAGGTCTTTATTTTAAAGCATTATTTTAGAATTATAATTTGTCACTGTTTTTCATTCTAAAACCATTTTAACGTTGGAGTTGTTCTCTTGCTAAATTGGAATATAGAATTAACATTGTTTGAAGCCCGTCCTTTCCAGACGGGGTGCGTCAGATGGTAAAGATTTTTCATCAGGGTATTTAGTATTAGGAACAATTAAACATTTTAAAGTAAATGCAAATTAATTTATGAGAACGTAAGCAGCCTTTAGATTTCTGTCAGGATTTAGCTAGAGGCCAACCTTACTCTTGCAGTAAATTTCTATGTGCATGTAATTGAGACTTCGACGCAAAGAGGTAATGGCATATTTTCGCCTGAATAAGTGAAGGGGGTTTTGAGTCTTACAGAAATGTTTCTGTTTTAAGCCTCACTGTGACACTTGTACCTTTCTATCCCTTCATGTGGAACTAGCACCAACTACTGCTGGAAATTGGTAATTGAATTCCATCGTCGACGATACAGAATGGTGTAGCAGCGCTCTGCAACCCATAACGTTTCGTTAAACAAATGAGCTATATTCCATCCCTCCGAGCTGCTGTCTTCCTCGCTGAAAATCCCTCTGTCTTCTGGGGCCAGCTACTACTGCTACCCGAAACCGTCTTTAAATAACTTAGCAGAGTAGCGGTCCCCTGTCCTACCCTCCTACAGCCATTTTCTCCTCACACCCTTTCTTCGCTCCAATTCTCTTCAACGCCCCGACATTTAAATACATTACACTATTACATTGTAATTGCTACGGAAGTCTTAACGTCCTCCACAGCTCCATCCCTTTACCCTTAAACAGTGGCGGTGCTTGTGAAAGAGCCAGTGTTCTTGCTATGTGCACAAGAAACAAGCAAGGAAACGTAAGCATTGCGCATCGAGATTGGAAAGGCACAGTCGTTGCTGTACACCAACATTCCAGAAGCGTTTTTCACGACACAGCACGTAGGTCGTTCTTGCACTAATGTGACCCCGGAGTACGTCCCGGCCTGCAGCAGGAAGTGCATGGCTCACCGCCAAGCGCTACAAGATTTTTCCGATAAAGTCAAGTACCGATTCATGCAAACAATAAAGTCGCCTTACCTACGTTTGTGGATGCCGAATAACATAAAACTTCTACTCAACATTTATCTGGTTTCTACATACTACCTCATATTATTTGTTTGTTTTTATTTGTAGTGTTCTGTCTGCCGACAGGTCCATATGAACAGGATCCTTCCATCCTTTTCTCGGATTGGAACCTGTTCATATACGTTCTTGGCAGATGATCCAGAAGTGGTTTGCCATTGCCTTCTTCTGTGTGTGAATGGAGTAATTGTTGGGATGCCACGGAGAAACCGGGGAAGACCCCGGAGGACCGTGTTGCCTAGACCACGGCCTTGCCCAACACAAGTTATAAATTCGGGCACCGCCGGGAATCGAACCCGAGACCCCAGGTGTGTAAATGTTTTAGACAGTACGAATTTTATACTCAAAACATTTCTGATGATTTTAAAACAGCTGAATAAATTAAGTCACATATGAAATGTAAATAATAACAGTCCGCATAGTTTGTTTATCGTCACAGAATTAAATATCTGGGGTACTTAGACGAGTTCACATTCTCTCTAACATTTGCACACGCCATCATGTGGATTTTGATTTTGCATACAAATTATGTCATTAATGATGCAATTGTCTCCACTTTGACCCCTAATTCAGGAGTGCGTGTATGTACGTATGTGAGCGGAAGACATTATTATTCAGGATTCGTTGTTAAATTTATGTGCATATGTATGGACATTTCATATCGAACATCATTCTGCTACGATTCAAAATTTATTTTAGCAAATAATAGTATAATATTGCAATCGATATGCTGTGTCGATACAAGGATGTAGATAGTATCGGAAAACATTGGGCTATTACATGTCACGGAATATGTCAGGCTGGGTCAGACTAAAGTTGATCGAAAATTCTCGAGGTTCTTATAACATAAACCTGTTTTTAGCAAACAATTCTATTGATGGATTAACAATTTAAGCACAAAGTTTGTGTCTCTCAGGAAGGAAGAATACAGTAGATATATTATTAGTGTGGCAGGGATATTTTAATTTGCCCAGTAGTGACACTGGATTCCTGTCGCCTTAAAAAGTCAGCGGTTTGACGCAGTTTTTTCGTATTCGTTTGTCATTAGTCATTTGTATTTGTAACATGAGCAATACCGTTTTAAACATTGCATTATTAGAAATTTCGGATGTGGAACAGTAATCTTACTGAAATACAAATCATAAGTCGATTGATTAAAGAGATATTACTGATAGATAGTCATTCAGACGCAAAACAACCCACAAATGCCATGATAGCTTTTCTAAAAATTTAGTTTCGTTGCGAGAGTGGCTTGTGTATGACAGAGATAATTGGTACTTTTCGCTAAGTTACAAGTGCACATTAAACAAAAACAATTTTAATAAGGTCTTGTAAAGTAATTAACTAATGTTCCAAACAGTTTTAATGAATCACGTTTCCAGTGTATTTGAAAATGTATTGCAACTTTGTATATATATATATATATATATATGTATGGAAGTTCGAAACACCGTGCCAAAACTGGCTGTCCATGGGCCAAAGCCGGTCCGTGACGAACTGTAACAAAGCCTGTGAACCTATTTGTTAAGTTGTTATTAGTTATTACAAGCGCATCTATTTTCTTTAATTCGAAGGAGTTAAATAAAAACATCGTGATTTTTACCTCGTCTGCTGCTGTACGTAAAAGAGGAACGCATGCTACTGACGTAAAAATCCTGCCATAAAATACACTTTTTCTCTTGGGGATTGTTTCCAATGGGAAAACTTATGGGCCTGAGGGAAGGAAGAAATTGAACCACCCTAGCTTAAACCTCAACCACTGTAACTGGTTACAGATATTTGTATTACTTACATTGAAAGTTAAAACGTTGTTAATCTCGCTGATTTTTCGGTCTTTTTTTCAGTAATAACTTTCTGATAACTTAAAATGTCGCATGCAATATGGTACACCCTATTAAAGTAGGAATACTGTTTTAGCAGGTAGTCTGCTGAGGTCTTGTTAATTATTTGATGGTGTTTCATAAACTATATGGTGGTTGTCAGCCATCAAGAGCACGTCATAGTAACTATGGACTTTTCAGTCTCAATGAATGATTGATTTGATTGGGTTTTCTCTTGAAAAAAAATTTCCCGTGACATCATTCATACAATTTCCGTCACCCCTCAGTCATGCACCTGTCGTCTGAACAGCTGACAGCAGAAAACATTAAAAACAGAAGTTGTAATTAATCGCCAAATGCCATTAAGAATGTCAAGAGACTGTCATTTTATTTTTTTAAAACACATCAGTTTTAATGACCATTACCCATTTATTATGGTGAATATAATAAACAGGGTAAATAAATTGAAATTAAAAACAGTGACGGACATTGTCTGTAGTTGTTATTTTGACATTGCAGTGATGAAGTTTCTGGAATGTCTAATAAGGAATTGGAAGTGGATGGAATTCAGGGTAATTGAATGCCTTTTTCACTTAACCTCTTTGAAAAACAATTATAAACATTCTAATTTCTTTTTTAATTAGTAAACTATGGTAAAATGAGCGAAGGAGTTGAGGAAATTTTGCGTTGTACATGTATCTTGCGATTATATTATATTTCTTGTTGTGTAATTTAACGAAACGCAAGAATAAGTATATTTATTTACGTATTCTTTAAGACAGGAGATAAAATAGAGCATCGCGCACGAAAAATGAAATTTGTAGCATATGCAGTGTACATTTTCAAATAAAATTTAATTCGAATTCGTCAGTCACTTTTGCGATCATCTGTTTATTCGTGCAGAGGTACATACGTGCCTTTAGAACAGAAAATCTTCTTGCTAATAATTTAACTGATTCACACAAGAAAAATAATGTGTATTAACAGATGTATTTTATTAGTCAACTTTTCTTTGAATACAAATTTGTGAATTGCGAATTAATGTTTAGTGAAAATTCATCGAACGTCATTTTAACATCCCCAAAAGATTTGTGGGGTTCAGGGAGCTAGCTAGTCTAGTCACAATGAA
>NW_019060044.1:475706-521205 GCF_000696155.1 Zootermopsis nevadensis
AGTTAACTTCCCTAATGATATATAAGTTTGAGAATTCATCTGCATAAGTTATCTTGAGTGAAGCTAAAGAATATGTCAGCCTTGACTGAAGAACATTTGCTACTCGACGGGTCTTTTAGAACGAAAAGGTACTAACTCTCGTTGTAGATAGCGGCGCAATTATATTATGGGTCTTTCTTCCTGCTTTACCCTCACATCACTTACGCAGCTGACCCAAATATGTTTTTTCCACTAGGCCTAAATACAAAAGAATCATTTTCCTTTACCGTCAACACGCAATAAGAGACCCTTTCAGTTTGACCACAACAGAATGGTCACCTACACATAAAGTCTTGTTTCTGATTTTCTCTCAAGGTTCATTCTCAGGAGATGGCCAAGCCATCGGATTTTGTATTATTTTATTCTCTCTTTTGTTGAACATGTATCTAATTCCTTTCGTATCTCTTTATTCCTAATCTTACCCACTATTGGCCAACCGCAAGAACTTCATTCCAGCCTCCGGAATCCTTGTCATAGCCTCGGTTTTATAGCCCACGCTTCGCTGCCATACAACAGCACCAGAACTGAGATGGTTTTATGGAACATACGTATTTATTTGCTTCTTCTATTATATACTTCCACTTATTTTAATCTGTGGAGTTTTTATACGTATTTTAGTAAACCTCACCAATGTACAATTTCATAAAAATCAGTTCAGCCGTTTTCGTTCTGTTTGATACGTACAGACAGACGGACAGATGGAAGGAATGTCTTGAATAGACCATTAAACAGGATGAGATAGGGCCTAAATTTTTTTAAAAAAATAGTGTTAAGTACTACTAAATAATTTACATTAGAAAGCACTAGGTATTGAATCTCCCATTGTTTTAAGAGTGTCAATTGTAAGTTCAAACTTTTCTTATAATTTTTTATTTAATAATCACTCCTAGTGGCAGAATGTGTTATTTGGTCCCATCTGTGCAGGATAATTTAAGACATTTGTCGTAAGTTACAGGACGACATATAACTTGTAAGGTCAAATGATTCTAACCAGAATGTCTTATTTAGTTCCAACTGACAGCTGAATTCGTGTAAGGAAACTGTAGCATCTCAGCCATGTCTCTGTTGTGAAGTTTTATCGATTTAATTATTATGTGTTAGTTCAGTATTTTGTTTCGTAGTTGAAATATGAAACATTAGTAGCATTGTATTTGTCACTGATAATGAAATGTATCCATGTTACATTCATTACATTCAAGCATGCCTTTGAAAAGTTTCGACGCACAAATGTAGCCTTAATTGGTAGTACAATATGATGATTTGTATATTTATGTTATACACATTTATGGTCGTAATATTTTTTGATTAACATGTTCAGTTTATAGGCGGGTTTGAATTGTAACAAAAGGGATCTAACAGTGTCATAGGAAAGTTAAACAAAATTATTCATTGAAATTCATTTTGGAACAATTAATATTCTGTTTCATCGATAATGGAGCAGTAATTACGTTATGTGGTATATTTAGTGCTGGAAAATTTGCTACTTTAGCATTCATTTATTATGTTTTTTTCGTTACAGAAAATAGTGATGGCGCAGTGCTTTGGTAAAGGGCAGGTTATTTTGTAATGTATGTGTGTCTTTATCTCACAATGGAGCACTCATGTTTAGCTAATTTTAATGAAAGGTGTGGAACATTATACACTGTATCCAGATTTAAAAGAATGTTAATTGGAAGACTCGGATAAATGGAAAGCTGAATCAGCCTTCTGACCTATTCAGTAGACAAAGGAGATTAATAATTCTAAAGAGATCCGATGATGTGATATTACAGATTTTGTTACTGGTTTTCTGGATATTCTGAAAGATCATAACGTTCTTTAAGTAAAAAGATGGAGAAAGCTTGTTCAGTTGCGTCCGTTAGAAGAATCAAGTATTAATCACTGGTCAGGTGAGGTCGAAGCATATCCAGTGTCTGAAAGGTTACGTTACGTTCAGAATACGAAATTTTGGGTAGCGTCCTGAAACCCAGTAATAGTAAAAACAGGATTGATAAATTTTATTTGAACTTTTGATTTCCTAATGCTTTTTCTGCAGCTTAGCTGCTATACGCAACATTCGGATTGCTTCTGTTGACTGTGAAAGCCAGCTTTGTTTTCATTTCACTCTTTCTCGTTTCCTTTTCCACCGATTAAATTACGTGTGAATACAGATAAAAAAACGTAACTCATAAAATAGTAAAGCTAAATTTCGAATCTGTCTTTTGCTCCATATTAAGAGTAAGAACACGAAAAACATTTTAAATTATCCCAGCACCAAGGAAATGTAAAAGTGCTGTCATTGAAAATTGTGATAAATAACTTTAGATTGTAATAATAACGATAAAAATTGTTGTAAAATCATAAATAGATCATGAAATAACAGTAATAGTGTGTCAGTTTGTGAAATAAATATATCTTCACTAGAAGAATCTACAGTTGTGAAACCTGAAGTTTTGAGGCGATTTCAATTTTTGTCGTCTGACATCGCGTAATTATTTACGTGGTTGGAAACGTTTACCAGGCACCTGCCTTTTCCATCTTAAAGATAGAAGTGCTTAAAATTGAATTTGGAACAGCTGATCTCACCGTAACGTTAGTGACCACCTGCCCGTAAACTTTGACTGTCTCTGAAATAATACACCTCGTATAAATATGTAGCGTAACATTGCTGATCTCACTGAATTTATCAGAATGAATGCAATTTGGATACGCACTTACGCCGGTTTATCGCTAGAACGTCCCAAACTAGTGGCGCTGTGTATATCTGCTAAGCAAACCATTCCTGGGTTGAGAATGAGTAATATTTCTCGGTGTCAGTCCGTCAGTCTGTCCGTCTGTAAGACAGACTGTGGAGTTACTAGACAGGTCTCATTTAATCACCTCGCAAGCTGGTAGCAGTCTCTGTTGGCTCCCGGGATAACAACCTCACACATCGAGTTCTGCATCACAGCCTGAAACGGAATTTAAATTGACTGCTCAGTTGGGGGACGAAATTGTGAACTAATTTTAGATGTAAACCCACCTAATGGCAATGTCTTGAAGCTTTTCGGGAAATGGCTTAATATATGGATACACAATTTACAGAAGCATAGCATAGATGTCTGAATTCTGAAAGCTGTTTGTGGCTGATTTAGAATAAAGTTTGATTAAGAGTCAGTTAGAATGTTTGTAAGTGGGATGAACTAGATTAATGAGGAAACTCATTACATTTAATCATTTAGACTGCGTAGTAAAATCTTCCAACCCTAAACATTATGTCTATAGTATTGTATTTTAGTCTTACAGACCTATTATTTGTATATTGAATTTCCAAATTGTATTATGAGCTTCACACCTGAGATTCGAGATCTCAAGGCAGTCGAGATGTAGATTGTGGTCTTATGGGCTTTGACGCCTTGTAGTCTTGTAGATTGTTACCAGATTTTTGGAAGGAACTTTTTATATCCATCTTTACGATTGAAGTTGCAGACTACAAAACTACATGACGTCACACAAAACAAGACGACAATCGATACAGTTAGCAAATGACAGATACTCAAGCCTAAGGTTCAGTGAAATAAAACTTTTCTCTTCCAGTCTTATTTTTAAAATTAAAATTTTATGTTCTTGTAGCTCGAGTATAAATATGCCGATTTGCACCAAACATGAATATTCTTTGAGATCAGGAAGAGATTTTAAAAAGGCCAAACCACTGTTTTAAAACAATTTTATATCTAGTTTGTGAATATGTAGTAAGCCTAATAACGCTGGCTGTTGTCAGGACGGGAATGAACGTTCCGTTTCCATAAAAGGCGGAGAATTTCTAGCCATCCGGAGTTAGTGTTATCTTCCCAAAAAGAACTCTGCTCCGTGGCGTTAGTTAATTAGATAAGCTCGTGGGTTAACATGGATTACCGTAAACGTAATTTAAAATAGGTACTGAAATAACACGGTCTGATCAATTTCTGTGTTTTAGATCGTACGTTACTCATAGTCGCAGTAGAATATGCAATTTTGTGTTAAAAATCTGCTTCCGAAATGTGTGCGAAGTTCTTACGGTCGTGGCACTTTGTAACCTTGCAGATGGTTACAAAAACCTTGGTAAACACAAGACATTCAAACTACATATAAAACTACACTACGTCACAGCCTAGAAGAATACAATCCACATTTTCAAAGCCGTGAAAACCTCGAATCTCACATTGTTCCGAAATGTTAATTTCATGTTATTACACATTTACATTCCGTTATGTGTTTTTATAAATGTCGTTTTCTTTATACTAGGTGAGTCCGTACGACCATTCCTAACGTAGTTCGAGAGAAATTCTGGCGTTATGTAAGTAATATAAACTTTTGTTTATTTTCCTATAGTTTGCCGTGGACTTCAGCGTCTGATAAAAGTCACAGAAATTTTATTAGTTTCCCGATTAACATTACGGAAAGCGAGAATCGCAGTTCTATAATCACGGAGATAAAATGGATGTATCTTAACGTTTTTTAAATTATCGTCAGTCACAACAAATTCAGAGTTGGTGTCACTTTATTATACCATCATGCCTTCTGTAACTGGTTTCTGATGTCGTCGTTCTGAATTACGTGTTTCGATTACATATAATCATCATCGGGTTTGTATATTAACTTTAACGCACGTGAATCACTACATTTTCATTAAAATATGTGACAATACAGCTAATCGATAAACTCAGTAATACGCAATAAAATATGTGATCTACTAGTCCATTGTTCTGGCGATAAATTTGAAGGACCTACGATTTTTACCGATTAGCAGCTTGGCTATCAGGACAGGCAGAGGAATCCAGCTTCCCTCCACCCTTCTAGAAAGTTAAATATAAATACCGCTATTTTGGTTAACTTTACGAATTGATAGTTTTAGGTAAATTCACGGCTTACTAATCTATCCTGATGCACATGCGTTTTAGCACTTTCTTCTTCTTCTTCTTATCTGGATGTGTGTGTCAAGACGGGATCCTAGGTTCAGTGGTTGCTGGTGTTTCGTGTTCGACAGACCCGATTTTGAGCTTTGTCTGGATTATATCTGATTTTTACTTTATTTCATTATCTTCAAGGCAGTGCTTGCCCGATAATCGGCGATGACCGTTGCGTTCCATATTTCGTAAATCATAGTTCATTTTTTTTGGAGTTCATAAATTGTTTTTCGACATTCTGCTGTCTTTATTTAACCCGTGCTAAAAGCAATCCATGGCACTTAGCATCCTTGGAGAATATTTCCCTTGTTACGTTCGTGATGAATGACCACTTTTATGTCCAAATTCTAAATCAGAATGTACGTCTCCGCATCATGTGATGGGGCTTGCGTTGTAATTGGTTCTTACTTGTGGCATTAATTTCGCAACATCATCTCCGGCTTCTTGTTATTCTGGTCATGTCTCTCCAAGTCCATATCTAAATTATAATTTTATGGGTGTGACTAGAAGTTGCTTTGATTTTAGTCACGCTTGCCTCGTTCCTCACTGCAGAGCGAAAGCTCCACTCCCCACCCCCGGAGAAGCCTACATCAGCCAAGCTCAGCTCCTCTCTCGTGTTTATCAGATAGGTTCTGCGAGAGGAAGCTTCTGTTGGAAATAACATCTGGAGTTCGCAAATAGATTTATAAAAATATTGTCAGTTCACTGTTATTTGAAGCCAGGACGTTTTAAAAGAAAAGTACTATTCATGTCTAAATTAAAATTATATTATAATAACTTGATTTAGCGAATGCATACTCAGATTTATAGAAACACATTGGCTGTTTTGAATAATAAGTTGGATATGTACATTTGGCTTTCGGGGATACGCCGCGTCGAATGTTGAAAATAATTCAACGGTTATGGCAAACATTGCAGTTACCATCTTCTGGGTGAATGGTTGTGCTGCTTTTTAGTAGGATACTAACCCGCTTTCTCGCTCCGCCGATTAGAACTGTAAAATCCAACTCGACACCTTTTTGCTCAGCTTGAAGACACATTCACCCTGAAGATGGTAACTGTAGTATTCACTGGAACGTTAGAGAATTTTCAACATTCGGTGCGGCTTATCTGCGAAAGACGTGGTTGTGCGTTGAACTCCAGTAGCGAAAACCCGAGGGAAAAAGAAAGTTGAATATGACAAGTTGTCCTTTTGTAAATTCGATATCTTATTATATGGTAATAAATTTAACCTGTATTACGAGAAAGGGTTATACTTTGAACCTATAAAATATATTTGTCCATCCTTAGGATACATAAAATCCCAACAAATTATTAATTCTACCTTTAATGAATTGTACGTACATACGTGCGTATGCATGTTCGCTTGTATATGAGTATTTATGATAGCATAAATGTATTCATTCATTCGTGTTTGTACTTTTTCGTATATGATTGCATGTTTTCTCTGGTCACACATTATACATATTTCTATGTGTATTTATCTTTTTGTTTTATTGTTGATATAACTGTGTGTGTAAAATGCCACCATCTACAGCTTAACATTTTCCATTTATTACAGTCGCTGTAAAAACATTGAATAATGTTTTGCGAATGTGCTGATGAAGTCATATGCACTTATCTGCTATTTAAATTTGAAAGGGAACATAATTGTTGAAGAATAATTAATACATTAGATTTTGTGATGCATTACGACAGTAATAACTCTGCAATGAATTAGTAATACGAGATTTTGGCTGATTTCATGTATTTGTTACAGTGTATTTAATTTTAACTTTGATAAGTTTGATTCAAGTAGTTTGCTGCCTAATTTTGTCAATATTAGAGTTAACGCATAAACGTCTCAGCCCTGAAGATGGAGACAGTATGTTTCTCCAAAACGTTGGCTTCTGCCGACAAATTTCCACGGTGCCCAAACCGAGAACATCATCATCATTATCATCATCATCATTACCTTGAAAATCTCAGTTGTCACAAAGCTGTTGAGTGGGGTACATGTAGAATTTTTTAGTGTAAATATGGAACGGTGGAATAACATTGTAGCTGTAATGTGTGGGAAATGGAAGAATGCATCTGAAGGGAAATTAAGTCTCTGATGTGAGGTTAATAAAGCTTATTGATGGAGATAGATAATTTGATAAAACGAAACAGATGTACGCCCATATAGACAAAAGAATAAATGGAGGAGAATAGAGGAGAATGGAGGGTATAAAACATAATTTGATTAGCGAGGTTAAAAGAATGTAAGATGAAATGAGTGGAACATTATTGAAATTTGCACCGAAAGAAAGACGAGATTTATAAAGAGCTTCATGGTGCAGATATAAATTTTAAAGCCGAATCAGATCAAAGGCTCTAAGCTGTGATTCTGTTTGTTTTGTTGACAGTGATAATGTAAAATGTGCACCGACTACGTATTTTGCATAATTATGCATGTTTTGCATACAAAGTTGAGTACAAGAGATTTATATTCTGTTGGACACCTCTAATTTACACCCAGTTAATTGTGTACCATTCACTTCAACGAGGTT
This sequence comes from Zootermopsis nevadensis, assembly GCF_000696155.1. The sequence goes on from NW_019060044.1 coordinate 483,181, forward strand.
CGTTCTCAGGTTGTGAGGCTTCAGACTGTTTAAGCTCACCGGTAATTTGTGGCGGACAGACAGCAAGACCTGATATTCTGGCTTGGAATTGAATTAAATAAAATAAACTGTATTATTTACCCTTTTAAGTACGTAACTCGTCTAAATAATACTTAAAAATCAAATTTCTACGTAAAAGGAAAATAGAATAACGCACATTGTGGCCCCATTATAAATATCAACTGATTAATTTGGAAGATAGCTGTCTTCTTGGTTGTTGCGTCATGCTGTCTGGTTGATGTTTACCGACGTTTTAGAAGTGCTTAATGCCTCTGTCATCAGGGATCATCCTGTAGCAGCAAGCACCTCTGAAACGTCGGTGAACTTCTATCAGACTGCATGACGCAACAACCCAAAAGATTATCTTCCTACTTTTCGCGGTGGTAACCTCAAATCTCACTTGGTTAATTCTGCTTAAGGACATAATCGATGTTAGTCTGAACACAGTGCACTCTGTAGTCTAAATATATAGTTGCTTAATGTGAGGGCAGTTTGTATGCACTCTGTGAATTGCATGTAAACAGAATAAATATGCCTGGTGTGTTATTACTCTTTGGTACGCACACAAGATGGGCAAAGCATATTTCAGCAGTTGAGAAGTTAATACAAAATTTTGATTGGGAAGCCTGAAGATAAAAGATAACTTTGAAGACGTGGAGTTGCAGGTTGTGAATTGAATCCATCTGGCTCGGTATAATGACGTGTGAATATGGTAATGAACCTTCTGGTTTCATAACAGACTGGGAATATCTTGATGAACTGTGTGAACTATCAGCTTCTTGCTGACAAGTGCTGGGATACTGCCATGAATTAGGCCAGTGCCATTACTTTCCGTGTCCTCTCCAGTTATTTATATATCGATCGGACTTTGTTACATGGAGTTAGTTGTCGCTTGCATTAATTAATAAACTTGTTTTAATTTTCTACAGCCGTCAGGTGCAATATTTAGTTCATTACTAAACAATTAACATAAACTTTTTTGTTATTATTTTTAACTGAAATTCTCGGATACCTATTCAATTCCAGATAACTGTATTAAAAATAAATTCCATTAACTGTAAATTTAAAGATAGTAAAGTGATTAAAATTTTATATTAGACAAGGAAGAAACATTAGACTTCTTTGTTATAAAATCGTTAGTTATTTCTAATTGCTTCTAAAATACTGAACTGAACAATCTGATGATCGCTTCCATTTTTGTAAATTATTTTTCTGTTCTGCGAAAGAAATAATGCAGTTATCCCCCACGTTTTGTATATAAACACAAAATGACAAAATCTGTTTTACGTGGCTATGGTCAATTACGAAAGATGTATATCGTTGCAACTATACAGTATCTTCTATTTCACTTACGAAATATGTCAGACCACTAAATAATTGGTCATCAGTCACCAATATTATTTATGTTGATTCAAGGAAAACCTTGAGGTCACAGCGTTGGAATATGCCATGGGCTTAGTTAACCCTGTATGGAACATATTACTGACGGTTGTTGTAATGTTGATATATGGAAGTGCAATACACAGCGTATGTGAATGTGAGATAAGTTATAATTTACTTTCCAATGATATATCGGGATATCATGAATTTGTAGTTACAAGTTCTGAGAGTGCACTCAGTTGGTTCTTGGGTTTGCGTATGTCGATTACTCTGTATTTTGTTAGTGTTTATAAATGTGTTATGATTAATAAATATTTGATTTATTTTATGAATACCTTTGGCGATGACGGTGTAGTATAACAAATGCCCTTGTTTCAGACTGTGTCCTTCGTCTGTTAAAGGGGCTTTAAAAATACTTCGAAAGATTCTTCCTTCGTCATCAGGTTCACAACGTTACACCTTTTTCTGTTGAATACTTCTACAGACGAAGGACGGTTTGTCTTTAGAAACTTTGTAATGCTTTAATAGTTTTTAAAAAATTCTTTCAACAGACAATTTATAGGGTAAAAATATAAATTAATAAGAAACATATTTTGATGCTAAATATGATCACATACAACACCATTCAAAAGTGTATTTTAGGTAAAAATATAAATTAATAAGAAAAATATTTTGATGCTAAATATGATCTCATACAACACCATTCAAAAGTGTATTTTAGAATGATAACATTTATTCAGAACTGTATATTTAATTTATGTGCGCATTTATAAAGTTATTATTTAAAATAAAAGTGTTAGTATTTGTTTCACCCGCATCGCTGAATAGAGGAAAATTAAGGTTACGGATTTAATTACTGCTATTTCTTTCTACCTGCTCAAAAAATATTTCTGTCTCATTTATCGGTGTGCGAACACCATACCTTCGCGAAATAAAATAAAGTAGAGATGGTACATTTTCAAGCTTGGATTTTCACACGGCGTCCCACATCAGACCCTGGCTTATGCAGTCGACAGAGAAACAAATGTACGGGCCGATTCTCAGCTATGGGTGACTCTTTGCGTTCTCTCTCTCCCTCTCTCTCTTTCTCCTTGTTGGTAGCGGAAAAGGGAGTGACTCGTAAAACTACACAGCGGTGTGTTAACTCTGATCTGCGACGCAAGGACTGAGAAGGTAGACCAAGGAAAAGCGGTTTTTACTTTAACAAGTAATAAAACCAGTCTCCTGTAACATCAGATGCAGAAGCAATGTTAAAGCTAAGAGTAATAGAGAAGGATTCAGGCTTAGTTTCTTGTCTAACGTAGAAAGGCTATTTGATGAATCAGAGCAAGTAATTTGGCACATTATTTTTTAATACGTCCCAGTTTAGTTTGAATTGATAACAATTTGTAATTTTATTTTCTCATTTTACATTTCATAGTTATGTGTTTGTAGTCATGTTTTACGATTTGATTTAAATTTATACTGCATCCGATAGACAGATAAAGTCAGAATTACCAAAGCTGATAACTTTTTTTCGAAATTCTGCAGTTTCTATTATTATTATTATTATTATTATTTATTATATCTTATCCTCTACTCTGGTTTAGTGTTTGGCTGTTATTGGCTTTATTTGGCTGTTACCAAGCACTTAAATAAATGAATTGAATAATAATAATGATAATAATATTGATATTCTTAACGTATTTATAAACATAAACAGACCCGAATACTTAATTAATGTACAATCGTCGCAGGAGAAACATGAAACCTATGAATTCAGAGTTAAGATCAGATTATATAGTGAGAAGTTATTTATAACATAAAGTAAACTTTATGGAACGTGATAAAAGTTGTTCGCATTATTGCTCTCTCTCTGAATTCGTCATATTGCGGCATAATACTTAATGGTATCATAAAACTTGAGTACACAATGGTGTTAGTAACAGATTTGTCGACGTTATCATATGTTTGTTTGTCTGTAGACGTGACTTCATAAACTGTAAAATACCATATAGACTGCGTACCTACAAATAACGTCTCAGGATCTAAACAGACAATTAAAATCAGTTTCGTGCATTTTATAAATAGTCCGATGTGAAATCCGCATTCAAACGCATATTAACATACACGTTTTTCTTATTGTACGGAATATTAAGTAAAATATCAAAATGTGACTGGCGTTTGCTGATTCTTTCACGGACGTTTGTTATATGTGAATGCTTCAATTTGCTATATGTATTAAACAATACTAAGTCACATATTTTGTTGCTGGATTTATTTTAAATTATATCACTTGCTTCATTTTAACTGGGAGCCATATCCACTGAGAATAAAATATTCTCTCAACTTGTTATAAATTTCTCATCTTTGCAAAATTTAAAGGTTAATTTCCGTGTTCACAAAAGTACGCTATTAGTCCCTGCGTTGAACTACATATAGATGATTCCAGTCTAATCTCACATATTCTCTTCTTCTACGACCATTTATTTGCAAATTTCCATCTATGTCTACATCTCCCAAGTTGTCTCTCTTAAAGTTGTTTTCCTAAATATTTTATGCATTTCTCAGCTCATTCATGCGTGCTACATGCCCCAAGCATCTTTTTCTCTTGACTGGTCATTATGAATATTTGACGACTGTAGATTATATGACTTCTTGAAAAGCAGTTTTATTTTGTTAACAGCAGCTTTTTCAGTATTTAATATGTTCGTAAGGCTCGTTAATATGTAAACAGTTGCTGTTTAGCATTCTTCTTTAACTCCTAAAACTTACGTTTTTGCAGTTAAAATAGTACTTGCGAATAGGAGCATTTTGTGAAGGAAAAGATCGCTTTCCGAGATGTGCCTAATTCGGTTTGTGTTGAACAAAACCCACTAGCTAGTACACGCGTGTCGGTGCGTATGTTTTCCCGTCATTTACGAATTGTGTCGAAACGTTAAACTTTAATGTTTAGATTTATTCAGAGCTCATGACCATACTTTGTTTGCCATTAAAAACTTTTATCAGACGGAAATGATGTGTAACAAAGCAGCGACACATGAAAGCAAACACCAAACGCCTGAAGGTTACTGTTTAGGCTTCCCGATGTACGGAGGTGCTCGCGAAGTTGCTGCAGTATCACGGCGATCCTGAACATCGTGAGGGATGGCTCAGATTTCAGCGACCCAGAAGAATCTACTTAGCTCGCTGTTAGAAAGATACTCCGATTATTATACGCGTCAAATAGCATGTAAACTTAAAAGTTAAAAAATTTAATTAAATCTTGGGTTACCTGAATGATCTCTGCAATAGTGTTTCTTCCACAACTCGGTCGCCAGTATCTCGTTTACGACAACTTCGTACTTAATGTGACTGTGATACTAACAGTAATTTAGTGGAATGTTTCTGTAGCTGATATGTCTTGCACAATAAAACGAATCTATCTTAGGTACATAATAATCTAGTAGGTATACTTTGACGTTCTATACTACAGCGTGTTAGTGCGTGTTACCCTGTGCTATATTATTATTAACCCAAACCTCCTGTGTCTTTCATTATTTTAATGTAATAAGATACTTTGTAGAAAAATATGTCGCGATGGATTCGTAACATGTTTTAATTTTATGAAAATCTCTCCATTTTTTATTGTCTGATTTTCTAGTCTTAACATAATTTCCTTTGCAGATATCGAGGCTGTAAATTTTTCATCACTTTGCTACGTGTCACTTAAGAACTGGCACTCCGTTTTTAAATTATACAACGGACACGCGGATATTGAGAAGTCTTGCCTAATTACATAATGCCGGAACGCCAGTAAATTAATTGTTGAAGACTTTTAAGTGATGTCTGAAACAGAAATCGATTTCATTCAAAACAGTGAAGTACGAGGCGCGTCCACAAAGTACGTTTCCCACTCGTCCCACAGCTAGCAAACCTTATATTGCGCGAAGCGACTGTGCGTACGTGATAGAGCAATGACGTAGCATGGCGCATGCACTAACGGCACTTCCCGCGTTCTCACAGTAGCATCGTTGCAGCTGTTGAAGATGGAGGTTCTTATTCCAGCCCCCGCCGACTGTGAAGTGCGGTCAGTGATAACGCTAGGCCGCACACGACTCGACGGACAGCAAGTCTCCTGCAGAAGTTCAGCTGGGAGGTGTTTAATCATCCACCCTACAGCCCGGACCTCGCTCCCAGTGATTTCCATCTTTTCCTACACCTCAAGAAATTCCTGTCCGGTCAGCGTCAGCGTCAGCGTTTTGAGAATGACAGAGAGGCGGAGATGGTGGTCACACAGTGGTTCCAATCCCAGGCGGCAGACTTCTACGACACAGGTATTAAAAGTTGGTCCCACGGTATGACAAATGTCTCAATTCCGGTGGCGAATATGTTGAAAAATAGCTGGACACTTGCTGTATCTGTTGCAATAAAGATTTCCATGAAATTGTGTTTTGTTTCTGTAAACGGCCCCAGGGAAACTTACTTTGTGGACGAGCCTCGTATCATTGTGTTTTGTACGTTATGATAAGAACTTCGCCTAGGTATTTTCGATCTAGCACTAACATTCGCGTGCTTGTATGCGTCACGATTTGACACAATCGATATTATTTATTTATTTTTCCATAAAATATTTCGCGTTCATTTACATTAAGCCTGCAGTTACACTTGTTCTATCTAATTGTATGCTTACAAAAGCAATTTGGCGATGTTTCTAAGGGTGGTTGAGCGAGTATTAAAACTTCAGTTATCTGTTCGTAGTTTTCTTAGAACTTTATCTGTGCCAGATTATTTATGTTTAGTAATTACTACGGCAGAAACTAAAGACGAGTTGCAATTCTTCGATCGGTTTCCTCTGCTTATTTAAAAGCAACGTTTTGACAGGTGGCAGACTGTTCATTAAAGAGTCTGAACAGTAATTAAAGTTCTTATAAACCAAATCTGACACAAAGATCCCTGTACTTAAAACCATAATTTTTGGGTTGCATTTTCTGGTAGGAGGGCTTTAGACATCACGTGAACTTGTGTTCAGTGGAATTCTTCGTCATATAATAAGATTGTGCGGCTTAATTGTACTTAGTCGTGTGGATAAATGATTGCTCCAACTTTGAAAATAAACTGTATTAGATTCACGAGTCTCCAGTTATTTTTTTCTAAAGTTGACGAATATTAAATTGTTTAATAATAGCGCACGGTTCTGTGTATGCTGTGAGAACCTCAATCCTACTTGTAAAATCTTACTTTCTGTCTTTAATGTGCAGAGAATCAGTTTGAGTCTTAGATTTATCTAATTTTAATCGATGTAGATAAATGTGACTTCGAATAATCAGTGTAACTTTCCTTGTAAAAATTGATACTTTGAGCGTAGAAAAAAATATTGTTATTTCCTGCTGTCTGTTTTAGCCGTGTACACAGCATTTGCAATATAAAAGTAAACAGTAGAAAGGTAATTAGTTTCATAGAGCAATGTATATATATTTTTATTTCGTATCCGTAGAATATTAGATTGCTAAATTAGATTTTCCATCGAACTGTATAAAAAAATAACTGAATACAATTAAAATTTTAACAAGCTTGTGTGCATTAATAGGGCTTACTGAAACCGGAGCTGCAAGTTTGCAATTTGGGAAAATGGTTACTATTACGTAGTTCATAATTAAATTTTATCATTATTAAATGTGCATTTTAAGTGAAGTTGTATCATTTAAAGGACGAATTTTTCGATCATAATTTAGAATTATTATAAATTTCTCATACGTCTGTGAACGTTGTTACCTGACAACCCTATGCAACTTTTAAATATATTCTCGGCACGTCTGTTGCATATGAAGCGAAACTGAAGCTTCCTACAAGTTAAGGATATACCTGCCTTGAAGTTCGTATTTAGATGTAGGCTACGTTATTATATTTCACTAACATCAACACTTTTATCTTGTACTAATGTGGATGTATCGTGTTTCTAGATTTTGGTTACCATCTGCATGTAAGCTGTATTGTCGACGTTAAGTAAGACCCTTAAAATGTTCTTCTTTAAATTTAATTCGACAATACACTCTACGTCTACACATAAGCATTATACACACTTGGTTTAAAATAAATATGCATGAAAATGAAGAGCGTTGTAATTTATACTCTTAAAAATAAAGAATGTTCCAGAAGGATGAATACACAAAGCCGACATATGTAATGGTTGTGTGTACATCTATTTGGGACACTCTTTTTTACGATGTTCAAAAAATGTCTGTGGAACGATGATGAAACAACCCCTTGAACGGCGAGGATTTGCTACATGCTTCTATTTTTATTTAATTCAAGAAGTTAACATTACTGGAATTCATACTGTACATACGATGTTACTGGCGTTATGTGACCTTAAATCTATAACATACGTAACTCCGGAACAATGAAGCAGCCGAATAGTAACCACACTGTAATAATTATGCTGGCATATATGGAAGAGTAGGGTAATTCCAGTGCCCATGAAATATTATGCGGTACGAAGTTTTCAAATTTTATGGTTTTACGAGCTCTCTGTAAGCTTTAATAACTGTGGATCACCATTATAATTACTGCAAGTACCGGTTATAATTGGTTTCTGCATACAACAAAATATTAATGATGCCATATGCAGACATTTCTACCTTTTGCCTGGGTCAGTTCATTATATAGAATTGCTGTTTATTATCTCCATACGCCAAGAAATTGAGAAACATTTGGAATATAGTCTATTGGCTGATTGTTTCCGTGAACGGAAAACAGTTGTTCCCAGTTATTTCAAGGCGTTCTTGAATAAAAGATGAATAGTCGAAGTTTAACGATGAATGAACCATACATACGTAAGTCATACATACACACACACACACACACACCCGCACGAATTTTTAATCTTATTCATGCTTGCTGCATCTCCCTGAACATCTTATCCTACTTTATTTGATCATCGTAATAATATTTCAGTGAAAAATAACAATTTTGGAGCTATATCTAGGATCAGAAAACAGCCATCTTCAATTTTGGAGCTCCTCATGATACATTTATTTCCAGCCTCATTTCAGTTACTCAGTATACTAACAGAATGAAACTTAGAAGTTCGACCCATAACCACCGAATCACTATGAATGTCAGTGTTCACATACCTTACTATGTCTGTATACGTAATAACCAGTAACCCATTTTTATTTCTGCTGTTTCCGGGTCCCTGCGTACTCAGTGACTATGAATTTCCAACATAATAACGCCGAGCTAATACCAGTACTATAGCTACAAATAATGATTTCAGAACTACGCGTTTGTACAGTATTCACCATGAATGTTGAAACAGTATTATACTTCTATACATTTCGATATATAGTTTGGGTTTCAATGTAACTCATGTGATGTAATATTTGCTAAATGGCTTTTTGTAAAAGCTAGCTTTGTGTCTGGGGGGGGGGGGGGGGGGAGCTGAATTGTTTGCTCTTGTGTTAGGCCCCGATCAAATTCCTAACGTGTCTGAAGTTCTTACTGGACCACAAAACACGTGACTCAATTAATTTTGCTCTTATTGCACAGAAGATGGAGGTGAGCAGTGGCCTGCAATAGTTTCATGTCGCAATGCGTCAGTCTTCTGGCGTGGAATTTATTGTGTTGCTACAAATGCCACATATGTTATATTTGTTGTTTCATTGTTCTGTAATATTTGTAGCAACATTGTAAATAATTTCAAATTAACATGTCATACTCTGGCCATACAATTATTTTTTCTTTTTACTGTTGTTTGCAGTGTATAATGTTGTCATAACGAAAGTTGCATACCACAGATACAACCTAAAAAAATTATACTTGATCAAGTGTATAGAAACGAAAGGAACCACACAATATTTTTTGTATTAAGCCTTATAATAGCCCATTTTGGTTGTCCGTCTTTCAAGTATCCCTGGGGGAATTATTGCTATTAACTTGAGTGCTATTAAAGTATAGATACTTCGTTACAGCAAGGAGGAAGAAGACTCAAGGAATATATAGGGCATTTTACTTTGGACCTTCGTAGTTAATGGTACTGTGGGTATTAAATCACTCCAGTGAACATTTCCCAGGAGCTAAAATGTATGTAAACCTATCATATTTCAAGTCATAATGGGCAACGCATGTTGGTGAGGCCTGTGGCTGTGTGTGTGTAGTGTTTTATAGACCAAATAAACGTATTCATGGAAGGCTGCGGAGGTTGGGAGTAATTATAAGTTCCCGAGTTTCCTGGTTAAAAGGAAATAATAAGAATTATGTCGGAAGTTTTAGGGAACTATCAGATATGACATGCCTCGTAGTACAGTCACTGTGAATATTACTGGTCTAGGTCTCCACTGTAAAATTAAAGTTGCTCCAATGTGTCTACGTGTTTCGAGAAAGAAAGTCATGAAGATTTTAAGTGAATATAAATGTGGAATGAGTTGGAATAAATAACCATCTCTACAGGAGCAAATACTCAGCTGATTTCGTTGCAATATTTGTGAATCAAAATTATTGTGTTATGTAATAACATGATTACAGATTATATAGGGAGCTATTTTTGACAGTCTGTAGTGGTGTCAAGACATCACAATACGAAATAATTAATCATCAAAGAGACTGAGAAGTTTCTAAGCCGAGATTTTCCTTAAAGTCAATGAATGGACTGAATTATAGTGTTTATGGAACTCGGTTTAAAGGTAAAATATAAAAACATTGAAAGATCTTGCATAAAATTGTAAATATTATATAGCGTAATTGACATATTTCGTTCTTAATTCATTTATCAACGCTTTCAGCTGATCAATTTATCTAACATCGAATGATAATCTGATTAATGAATTACTAATGAGATGATAATGTTGCGTCATATTGTGTTGAATATATACTTGCTCAATTTTATCAGTCTAATCACAATAAAATATTATTATTAAATGTTAAAATATTAAAATATTATTACAATTAACATTTAAATATTTAAAATATATTAAAATGATGCTCTCTATCGAAATGTTCGATTTACATTAGAGCATCACCTTTTACACTACATGTTTCAGTTCTAAATGAATCATCTTCAGGTGTATAATCCATATAAACTCAAACGTATAATGAGCAAATGAATTACTAATTAAAGAAGACGTGGAAGGAATCGGTCATGTAATAATTGAAGCTACTACTTCGGCATTTGACTTGATGTACTGAGAAAAGTCACGAAGACGTCATAATAGCATGTCTTAAGTTCTTAAATTTGAGTTTGGGACCTCCAAAATACGAAGTGAGAATGCGAGTTACTTGGCCTCCAAGTTAGATGCTTACTATTTAATGTAGATAATGTTAGAATGTAATGGTATTTACTTGTATAATTTACATAACTGATTCTAAATAATTACATTAATTGGTGCAAATATGTCACTTTCTAACTAGGTACGTCAAACATAATGTTGTTTGATGCTAACAAACTTGCGTGGTTTCATTTAGATAATATTCAAAGTTGCTGCTAAGTAAAGTAATTACTGCAACAACATTAGACTGAGTTTTTGTTTGCGAGGACTTCTGCAACTTCTAAAAACAGACGATGGCAAGAAATAGAGACGAGTAACTGTAAGTGAGAAAGCGTGGACATGTAATTAGTTTTCACCTTGTACTACTTGGGCGTTAACGGAACAAATTTGGAGATTGATTTTCGCATTTGTTCCATTTACTTTAGTAGTTTTAGACATGTAGTTTATCCCAATTCTGAACTCCTTCCATGTCCCTGCTTTTGAATTACATTTGTAGGATTCTGAAATTTTAGTTGGTCTTGAAAGCAGGCAATAATATGCAAGAATCTGGGCCGACAGTGTAGGCGATGCTATAATATTAGCTTTTAATATCCTGTTTTCTCGTAATGTGTTACTTTTTCTTCGTGTTTTGTTCAAAGAAGCATGTAGTTTCAGAATGGATCGTAGTTGTTTGCATTAATATTGAATTCTACAGTTATTACCAGAATACATGAATTGCCCATTCAAATATTTATTTGTTGATTCTACAGAATTATAGAAACTTTCTTTTAGAGGCAGTTTTTTGTGTATTTTTAATAAAGTGACGTCAAGGTTAAACCGTTTTATGAAATTACATTGTGTTTTGAACGTTTATTGACAAGTTTTCAGCATTTTATATATAAAACAGAATAAAGACAGACACCTTGTGTGAACACCGGTAAAGTCTTCAAATTACGGACAGTTTAAAACTAGTGTTTCAACAGTCTCGAATCTCAGCTTGAATGTCGTGTTTATTTGCATGATTACAAAGTGTGTTTCAAGTGTCCCCACTCTGTTGTATACGTAACTCAACCCTTTTCAATAATCACAGAAAAACTGTAAAGACTGACTCCATCAGGAAAGATCAACTGATGTACCTGTTAACTGCTTCATTCGAGAATAGTTCGAGAATAATGTTGGAAATAGACATGCTGAAAACGTCGTGAGCTTGTTACACAAACAGTTGACCAAAGAGTAACGAATACGAAGATAAGGCATCAAACCACCGAATTCTTGGGGTGATAGAAACACAGTGTTGCCAATGAGCACAAGAATTAAAAATTTCCCTGTTACACTAAGAAAATATTTACCATAAAACTACCCGATATCTGATCTCTGAAGATGGAGGCGGTATGTTCCTCCGTATCGACATACACTTCTACACTGTTCATCCTGGAGAATTTTCGACGGTGGTAATAGGCTTTAAATGTGACCGAGGAGAGAATATTAACACTCCTTGTACTAAAATAAAATTGCGGATAGAAAAGTGCGAATAGTGAAGGTCACCTGTATCCATTTTAATATTATTCTCCTATTTATTTTGGTTTCGTTTCATGCTGACACATTGTGTTTCATAGATGTTTTGTTATAGACCATATTTGTTACTCGTCTATATGGCACGATATTTTTCTGTAACTTGGAAAGATAGGTAAAATCTTGATTAGATTACATAATCCTGAAATAAATCACCGGTCATTCGACTTCAATACAGAAGCATTCTTACCTCAAGAATCGTACCTTGTGTGTAGATTTGTCTAGCAGACGTTAAGAAACGATAATCTGAAGCCCGGCTCATAGTGACTGTTAAATCGTGCAGGGAAATCGATTATTGGATTTGTGTCGACATGACCACACCTCTCGATGCATATCGAGCTGCAGAGCGTTCGCCGTGATGCAGCCAAGGAAAGTTTGAATTCCTTTCTAATTAATCTTCACGGTTTTAGGGATCGAGAATTTCAAACGGTTATACAGCCGTAAAATTGCAGTTTGTTTGAACTCCGAATCCAGGTCAAGATTTTATTAATCTACACATAATCCAGTGTAGTAATCATTTTATCGAACGTTATGTTGTTCGTGAGTGTTGTCAACAGTTAACTTTCCTTCCGTCAAATACAGCTTTTGTATAGAATATTCCACAAAAAAAATTTATTCACTTCAATCTGCATTTACATATTCACAATATTATTTATGAGGATAAGGAATAAATATTACATCGACACTGTATATATTTGTAAGGACAGATAAAAAGTTTCGAGTAAAACTAATAAACTACTGTTTTAAGACATTAAATGTTCACACGTTATTGTATTATACGATTAATTTATAAGCATAATTAAGTAATTCAATCTGTGATAGCAAGGACGATCACGTGTCTTTATAGCCTGCATGTAAAGTTTGTTCCATTCAAGACGCCACACTGACTACTTCATATAAACCCCTTCAAACACAAAACGACAAAACCAGTAGCAATATTAAATTATTGTAGCTGCATCTGTTTTATGGAAATGATAGCGAATCATCGCTTTCTCCATACAGACCTGAAGTTAAGTTAGTCCTGAAGATTTCCGTCTTCTGGGTTGTTGCACTGCGTAGTCTGGTCGATGTTAACCAACGTTTCAGAGGTCATACTGCCTCCGTCATCAGGACGATGAAGATTTCAGTCTTCTGGGTTGTTGCGCCGTGTGGTCTGGTCGATGTTAACCAACGTTTCAGAGGTCATACTGCCTCCGTCATCAGGGCGATGAATTACTTCGAAGATTTCTGTCTTCTGGGTTGTTGCGCTGTGTAGTCTGGTCGATGTTAACCAACGTTTCAGAGGTCATACTGCCTCCGTCATCAGGGCGATGAGTTAGTCCTGTTTGGATCACGGCCCCTCCACCTGTGATGCCACTCTTGCACCGAGACACAGGGAATTTGCTTCTTCCTATAACATACGCGCTCCCCTAACCCCACCCCTCCCGTGCTCCGGTTGGTCCGCCCCCGGGATACAAACTGCTCCCTCAGGACGCCGTTTTCCTCTCCTGCATCAGCGAGTGAGCAGAACGTACAGCAGCCAAACTCTTTTTACCGAACGCTGTACCTTCCCAATCTTACTTACCTACCAACCACGTTATTTACGATTAACTGTATCACCCACCTCTCTATCTTCGTGTCTTCCCCCCTCTTTCTTCTCCTGCATTCACCTTCACACACAATCTCTTCGCTCTATCTCTTGAACCGTGTCATCCAACCACCCTTAAACATGTTTTTCCGTCTCGTTCTCTACTTGTGTTTTTTATTTTATTTTTTCTCATTTCCTCACTTTACCATCCACTCCGTTTATCGTTTTCATTTTTCTTCACATTTCCCATGCGAGTTATTTCAGCAAATCGTCGAACCTCAGTGACCTCCTTTCATTTTTTTCATTCTTTATCTGGAAAACTAAGAAGACATGCAAATAACACCCAGTTTCTAGCTACTCCTTCGAAAATCTACTGTTAGAAAGAAATTTGCCTTGCATATACCCCAGAGTTGACTTAGCATGTATAAGTTTTCTAGAGCAATGTAATATTAAATCCTAGGCTCTTGTATGTCTTTTCTGTATTCACTTGTAAGAACTTGTGAACACAGTCCATATATTCCATCATGTTCTGTAATGCCACAGACTTGTTAATTTGCCAAGCCCGCGTCATAACTTCTAAGTTTCTTTTACATTTTTCTGGTAGAATTTTATTTCTGCGGAATTTCGACAAGTTGCACTGACTTCATACAGAATGTCCCAAAAATATGTATACACGCGTGTTAAATAGTTCGTATTGACTGTGTAAACAGCTTTTTTTTTGGACAACCTTAAGTAATTTGAATTAGTTATCATTTGCTTTTCTGACGTGTTATGTAATGGAAACATTTGACCAACTATAAAGCACCTCCTAAATAGTTTCTAACCTTGAAGGACAGGAAATTAGCTCGTAAAATTGAATATTCTTCGTGTACACCAAGTGCCTCTTTCACTGTTGTTTCTTTTAACACGTCGAACTTTATGTGAATGTCGCTTTAACCTTTGTGAACAGAATCTGAAGCTACGTGATGTGTGCTAACAACTTCTTTCTACCTTGGATTATTTCTTTACAAATATTTCAGATTAACTGGATCATAAAGTAATATCAGACTACAGAACTGATACCAAAATGTAATTGAAATATTCTGACCATATTTATGAAACTTTGTCCCACACACAAATTGCGAATTGCATAAAATCCCATTCTTTGATAGGAAGACATAATACTGTAACAGAATAATAATAATAATTTTTTGTTCTTAATCAATTTTTAACTTAATTTTGTTTTAGTACTGACTTTAAGTGGCCCTTATGAAATCGAATTTTCGTTAGACCATGTAAATATTTATGCAGGTAATACGCTGAGAAAAGTTAATGGACCTGAAATATATGTATTTTGTATTTACCACTGATTGTGATTAATTGTCTTACGAAGTAATGGAATTATGACACTGCGGTTTGGCTGCTTTCCGATTGGACTGATTACGTTGTGTGGTATATATCCGTATTTCCAGTATTTTCGTACATTCAGAATACAATTTTGAACATGATCCTATGGTCTTCATATTATTTACTGGGTTAACGCCGTGTTATTAACATACGATGTGATGTTAAACGATGTAGTTGTTAGACTAGAATTGAATCTCGTTAACTTTGTTGCTCTTAAAATGATTATGGCAGAAAATAAGTGGTGATACACGTACTCAACTGTTATCTGACTTTTGTGGGTCATATCCTTATTAACACCACATACTAACTACTATCCATACATCAACTATGCTGGAAACACTAATGTATTTTGGTAAATAATTCGTTGGATTAAGTTGGTAAGCCAGTTTATTAAAACAACAAGGAAGTTGGACTTCACGGCGCGCTATCTTGTTCCACATGTAATTTAATTCTGTTAGAAAGTTTCAGCTTAAAATTTTAGAGACCATTTTACGCAAAATAATCTAGAGGTACTTGAGCCATGAAGTTTTGAGGCGCTGACTTCCTGATGAAATCCCAAGTGAAATCAGAATGAAATTAGGGGACTATTTCATGTTGTCCGATAATATGGAACAATATAAATGCATCAAACCTAACATTAAACTTGTAAATAGAATAGGAAAACGCTTACTGCTTTAATTTATATTTGTATGTAAACTGCTAAAAATGCAGTGAAAAACAATCAGGAAATTTATTGAAATACAAAGAACTACTGTTGTTCGGAATGTAGGACATGTGTAAGACAGATGGTACCTGCGAAACCAAACAGAGAGGACACTGCGTGGGGTGACCGTGGTGGGAGCAGTGCGCGTCTTAAGGAGGATCTTGTCGTAGTGTTTCATTAGGCTCTCATGTACATCCCATAATCTACTATTTATTGAGCGTAAAGTTCAGATACTCTCTAACTTTCATTAGACACTAACAACCAAAGGATGGTGATGATGTAAGACTTGAGGTTTTCACAGCGGTGAGTATGAAGATTTCTGTCTTCTGGGTTGTTGCGCTGTGCAGACTGGTCGATGTTAACCAACGTTTCAGAGGTCATACTGCCTCCGTCATCAGGGCAACAGCCCAGAAGAGAGAAATCGTCGATGGTGATGATGTTGCAGCATTGTCGAGAGTGTAAACTCGAACATTAGAAATCTCTTGACCTTATTGTCCTTTTATTCTGCGATGTCGTATTAAGTGGTCTGACGTGTTACACGCATCAAACCCCACAGAAATCGACAGGCTGAGTGCGCCGTTCTAGGGATTAGTGTAATGCGTCTGGGAGATCACTGGGTTCATTCTTCAAGGCGTGTCAAGTCTTGGTCATTGGACATGAGAGGATTTGTTCAACTGTGCCAAGTTTTACTTCCTTATGTGACCTGGTCTTCACTTTACACACAACGTAAGATGCTACAGCCTTAGAGTATAGAACATCATGATAAAACTAAATGAATGCATTCCCATCGCTAATACTGGAGGTACCCGGTTCGAGTCTCAGTTCGCTGACCGGCTGTCTTGATTTTGTGTTTCATGTCCTCTCAGGAAAATGGGATATTAACTTAAATTAAGCCCTGCCCACTTTCTTTCTTATTGTAGTTAACTTTTAAAAATACTGTCATACTGGGAAAGGAACAATAATAAAAACTTTGGTAACAAATGTCTTAAATTCCTCAGTCCGCTGCCACAGATGATTTTTCTGTTACTGTGTTCTCATGAGTATTCTTGTATTTTGAGAATAGCATTCTCTAGAACGTGTAAAGAAATAGTCGCGTTTTATAAATGCATTTACATCACACCGAATGGGAGATGTAGAAAATGTGTCCGCCCCAGGCAAGACGAACGCGCACATCTGACATGGATGTATCTGTCTTCAAAGGCTTAAAAGTCAGAACACTCAAGGCAATCTAATAAGAAACAAAAGAGAGTTTCTGCGTCAGTATGCCTCTTTCTTCTCATACGCTTTTCGCGTCCCTGCCGTGTTTTGTCATCGGTTTACTACAGATTCTTCAACCACCCTCTGTCCTGCCTATGCTAGCATCGTGCGCCTTGCTGCTTCTATTCTGTTTTCACCAGGCAGATTGCAGCTTCGAGGACGATGGATGAATGCATCATGAGGTAAATTTAGTTTCATCAGTTGGCCATATATGGAAGGGAATAATGTTTTTTATATACGTATATACGAGCCCAGATTGGAAGGTTTCGTAATAGATTTCAAGTAATTTTGTATGTCTCCATGTTGAAGCTACCAAGACAAGATAGAGTCTTAAGACACCAGCTGTTCTCACTAAACCCCACCTTCTTTCATGTTTTGTTCCTAACATGTTCTTTTCTTACAGCTTCGAGAAGCAACACCAGACAGGGAAACAATTGAAATACGTGCGTGTTCTGCCCCAGACCAGCATCTTTCTTGTATTTCCTTTCCTTGTTGTGAGCCTCGTTTTTTGTATTCTTCTTATACCATCGATTTTCGTTTGTTCGCTTCGTCTCTGCAGCTTTATCCGAAGAAGAAAGGGTAATAAAGGTTTATTGGAGTTCTTAGAGGTTTGTGCCCCTGATGTAGGAAGAGCAAATCATTCGTTTTGAACTTGGCCATAATCTCTGCTGGTTCTGTAGAAATAAAATCAATTCCTTCGTAGCTTTGCGCTGAAAAATGTATTATACTGCATCGTACGTGGTAGGATTTTTTAACACAGAGGGGATACTTATAAAACTAAAAGCCAGCTCAAGCGTGCCATAAGATATTTGAATTCATATTAAAAAAAAAAGCCTACGCAAGAAAAATTGGATTGCACAGTCTAAAGTACTATGAAAAATCGTACAAGTAGCGGAACGTAGGTGGGGGAAGCCATTTTCTATTCTTGTGGATATCTTTTCAGATAGTATTAATTCGAGTATCTCTAGTTTACGTTTGTAATATAACGCATGTAGAAAGTTTTAACACAAGTATCTGTCAACTGCCTCCTCTTCTGGAGTATTGGGCGTTTTACATTCTTAGTATTTTTAAAAACGCCTTCTAAACTGTATATTCTATGTACAGTCCTTTAAAGCCCGATATAACTGCTCGTATCACCTACTTTAACGATAATCAACTCTGTATTTTAGCCACAGTGCGTATAAGGATGTTTTACGATTCTCAGAATTAGAACATAGCCAATTGATCTTTATAATTTAAGACACGTTTTTCTTCTTTGATGTAAGAAGTGAATTTTTAATTAGCTACCGTTCAGACGAGCTTTGGCTTCAAAGGTGATTTGTAATACGACGGTGATGATAAATTGAAAAAAATCTGTAGAATCAAACTTTTAATATGGCATTCCTACATTTCTTACTGGTGGATCTGAGGATATCTACGAAGAATTCGAACCAGGTTATCCGGTATGTCAACACAGGATCGAACCAAAAACCCAGTATCCAAGTGAGGACATTCTACTTTTCTGCGGTATTCGGTGTGGGGTGTGGCTATTTAGATGTCTATAAGGGTAATTTGAAGCAAAATATATGAATAGGCTTTTGTTTAGTAACAAAGTATATCAATGATTTGTAAACATGTGAAAATCTTATTAAACGGTGGTATAACCTTTGAACGTTTTGAAGCGACATCTATATATTGTGTTTCAAAAGCGTTCATATCCATATCTTGTTATAAAACAGTAAAGCAGTTACGTTTTCTTTATCACATAAGTATATATTAAATCTTGTCCGTCTAATCACAATAAATTCTTATTAAATATTAAAATATTACAATAATTAACATTTAAAATATTAAATGATGGTCTTTATCGAAATATTCGATTTACATTAGACCATCATTTTTCACGTTTCACGACATGTTTCAGTTCCTAAAAGAACCATCATCAGGTGTATATAATTATATAAATAAATTGTATCACATAAGTTATAACGAGAATTGTATACTACCAATTCACTTATTGCACTCATAAACGATTCACTAGTCATGAGTTCTTTTGATAATTACGTATGCAGTGTATAAATTTAGCTTTAATTAATGGTATGACGTATGTGCATCACTTTCGAAACGATGTTGCGCGGTGTCGTCTTGTAGAAATGTATCGGGTCGATCAATTTATATAAGGCGAAAACTTAAAGCCGAAGTTCGCGTAAATAACCTTACATATGAAGATGTGTGTTCTCTGGGATATAGCGTAGTGTAGCCTGCTACAACCCAGAAGACAGCCATCTCCGCATCCGACTTTCACGAAGTTTAAATTTTGCGTATCTGAATCATGGGAAAATATACTGTGGTGCCATCTGAGTGGGAATTAGCGTCATATTCTACTGTGGTCACGGATACGTTACTGATATTTCTCACGAATCTAACTGAGTCCAACAGCGGATAGCCGAAGCGCATATAATGAGATTCACAACTTCGAATTATTTTTGTATTAAAATTAGTACAGAAGAATCTGATGTTCTTAGGCGCAGCGGTTTCATTGGAATTACGAGTCGCTCGGCTTGATATAATTTAAGAAGTAATTCATGCGCCCTGTTATCACATTACTCACACAGACTAAGCTCATTCTACTTAAACGCCAAGTAAAAGTCTATTAAGCAGCAGTTTACAACATTGTAAGTCTTTAGTGATGCCGTTCCAAGAGGAGTAAGTCCTTTCTGAAATTGCTTTAGTGAATGCCTCGTATTTTCTAATGTCAAAGGTCAAAACGCCATTGTCTGTGTTATACGAAACTGATTTTCTCAAAATATATTCCGTTCTCCCTTTAGAAGCAATTTATTGGTTGTAAGGAGTAGATCTCAGTGAAGTTTTTAGTGATAAACTTTTACCTTTTGATAAAATTTTGACGTTTCCAGTCTCTTTAAGGTATTGCTGTGCACATTAATAGAAGCAGAAATTAATTTTGAGTGAAAATAAGCAAATAAATAATTTCTCAAATACACTGTCAGTGGTCGATCCTTGTATATGACGGGACTGTAGCCAATCAAACCGTCTCAGATACAAAGGTAAGCCTCGTAATTCTGTTTTCGAAGCGTGGTGACCATAAATGATTTATTCTTTATTAATTTCTGCTTTATAACCGTAAAAAGAAGTTTAATAACATCTGGAAAGTATCTTATAAGTTAATGAGTTTGACAAATTTTTCTTTTTTTTAACGATAGTAATTTATATGTTTGTCTTTTTTTTTAGTCGTCAGTAGCATGTTAGCTATTTTACGGTAAGAATTTGTTTGCCTACAGTCCGGTTTTCAAACTGGAGGACCATCTCTTGTTGGCTGTTCGCGTGGTTCTTCGGCATAATTACAGGAACTATCCATACCTTGAGGGTTTTTCATCCGTCTTGAACTTCACCTCACGATCCGTGCCGATGGCATGAGACCCCTAACGAACATGTGACCATGCTAACATGAATTGTCTAGTTGCTTAATTCGAGAGGAATTTTCTGACCAGCTGAGCGACATTAAGCTTCTCACCAAGAAATCAACTCAGTGGCTTTAGTTGTGCTATATTTATAAGACTAGGCAAAACGCAGACATTTGCCCGACTATAGCACACCGAGCCTCGAACTTGCAGGCTTTTGTGGACAAGGCGATGAATGAATCTACAGGTTAAAAAAGCCAGGAATTCCTTGACAAGCTGTGTGAATATTAGTTTCGAAATGGGTTTGATCTTTATTGACAGAATCCTTATTAACGTACACATTGGTGCCGGCGCGGATTCGACGACAGTATATAAATAAATACTAAGTCGAAGCGAAGGTACCTGCAATGAACAGAATAGTATCAGGTGTTACGAAGAGCCAGTATTCTGTAAGTGACACACATCTTTTATTGTTTCTTATCCCATTTCCCAAAACGAACATATATTTGCCTTTTCCTTTACCAGAGGGACGCACCTCGTCGTAGGTTTTATCTTTCTGTTACTGTTCTCAGTACTGTTTATCTGCCCCGAGTTCTTCCAGCGTCGTTTTACACTTGGGTGATATTCGGTACGAGGAATGAGAACAGAAAAGGCTTGTCCTCTCTTCTAAACTTCTACGTCCTTTCCTGCTGGTATATGGTTTTTGAAATCCATTACACGACAGATGTAACTTGTACAGATCTGGAGGGAATCCCCTCGTCAGCTGTTTGTACTTTTCTTGTTTTCATTGTCTTCCTTTTTCTACATGATGTTCTGAGTTAGCTCACAACTTCGTAGACTCGTAAGACATTTTTTAAGACAGAAAATACAAACATAAAGCAATGCCACTAGGAGGAAATTTTATCTAAATTTATAAGTTATTTTAAAAGTTCTGTGTTTTAATTTTGATTTATCTAATTGTTTTTGTGCCTCAACGGGACTACATTTTGCCCTTCCTAATTTTCATTCCAGGGTCATGAGTTGATTACATGAATCACTGTGATGAAAGAAGCCATGCGAAGTTCAGTTGTTTTACTATCTTCAAGGTTCTGTTAGTTTGTACCTGGATTAGTTATTGTTCAGAGCAACCCAAAGCTTTGGTCAAATGTGATACTCCTTCAAAAACATCGTGATCTGCTGCAAGTAGTTAGCACATGACAGTAGATGCACTTCATAAAACAGCGTTTATAGGAAACTAGCTAAAGTATGCAAAGAAGAAACAGAGAATGAAGAGAAGTTACCTGAAGGTTTTAAATATTTATTTAACAAAATCTAAAGTGTTCACAAAAATGAAACTTACGCCACTGAAAAACATATCTTGTGGAATGATTGAGAAGGAATGTCAGCGGTGGCCGCTAGGAGCGCAACTGTTGAAAAGACAAGTGACTAGCAAGGAACAAGGCGTTCCTTTGGTGTGTATGGAACCATGGGAGAAGCACATATATAGATCCCTGCCAGTTTATCAAAACACTTTTTGACGTTCTCCTTCCACTGCTGTACATTTTATTTCCGTATACTGTTAAGTTTTTGCTAAATAAATATTTAAAACTCCTCATAACATTTGTGCTTACCCTGTATTTTTTTATCAAAGTAACAGTTATACTTTACTTTATTGCTTTTCGAAATATTTTAGTTCAAAATGAGGATGGAAGTAAAGAGTCAGAGACTTATACATTCTTCTAATGCGTGACTTGTGGGTAGTTAACGTTTAATGCAGCGTTTCAGGTTTTCAAAAATGTTAATTAAATATATATAGGCATTTTGACAACGTTCCGGAGGAACATTTTTGCCTTTGTCTGAAGATCAAAATTCTTTACAGCATAACTCCTCTAGAGACCAAGTTCGTCCTATAGAATATGTTGAGACTATTTTTTAGGATATGTTAAATTTATGAATATTTACGAGCAATTCGAAACTAATTCGGAAGCAGTGGATAGCTTCTGGTTGACAGAAATGTGTAAAATGATTTTCTGATACTGACAATGGTCAAGGAAATCGTTTAATATGGATCCAGAAGCTTAAAAGTAATTATTTCTACACCCGTGGTGGGAGAACATTGACAGTTAAAATTGCTACTAATTTCAAACTACTCCCCTCCATCAGAGTCAACTTTTGGAGTGGATTTCCTCGGAACATTTTCTGGTTGAACGAGATGGTTCTAGCAGTCTAAATTGGAATTCGTAGTGATAATGGCAGATGTCTCGCGGAATCTAGATCTGTCTACCTATTCACCTTTCACTATACTACGTTTACTACGATAGAGAGAGAGAGAGAGAGAGAGAGAGTGGCATTAACGAACGTGTAAAGCTTTGTTCTCAATAATTGACATGAGGCAGACAATTAGCGGTGAGTTTTAACATCCATCTGCTTTCGTACTTATCCCGTTGAGCTTAGTTACCCCAACCCCTGGACATTTTGGCCTACAGACCCGTTTCCAGTATTCTAACGATCCACTGATGTCCTGTTTGTACTTGAAGTATGGTATATGGTCACATGATACACAGGCTAATACCATCTCCAGTCCACCCTCCACCCCACTCATCAGCTGCAATCAAATTCTCATTAAAACACCCGGTACTTCAACCACAGGTACCCATCAAAACAAAAAACAATATGGACCAGTTAAATGAAGTTGTTATACACTAAATATGGATAACTGATTACTAAAGTAGTAGCAGCTTTTCATGTTAAGACACATTTATTTTATATTATTTGGTATAATAGAAGTCAGATGCGTTTTCATCGCCCTAACCTCGTTAGTGAACAATATTGGCCAATGGTTTATTCTGTTTATCTTAACTTACATGTCTACGGTTCATTTTGAACTTATTATGCCTTAATGCGAGTGCATTAGTGAAATGTATACATAAACACTGCCTATAAAACTTCCTTACATATATTTTTTCTCTGAAAAGAAGCACGTTTTTAAACTTGCATTCTGTAGCTTTGTCCTTACGCTTACAATCTTTCCAAAATTTATGTTCATTAATACTTTAAAACTTAATGACAACTTTGTATTCCACCTGCTTTAACAGTCAGTAACTATGCACTCACAAAATTTTGTATTTATGAATTTCATATGATTCTCGGTAAAGAGCTATTTTCTCTGTCAATAGCATTAACCAGTGGATCTTTGTAATGTTATAGTGAAGATTTGTGTTTTGGACTGGATTCTTAAATATTATTTAGTCGAGCGTTGATTTAGAAGGGTTAATGACGTGTATAAAACAGTTTTCAGGTGGAAATCAGTCCACTGAACACCAATTGGAGAACTCAGAACATGTCAGCTTTCAGTTGAATAACCTTTTCCCCAGCCAGAATCATGGAGTAGTCATTAACCCTACAGGTCATTGGATTTACGCGAGCTGCAGGTTGAACTATGAGATTTATTCTTTTTGAATTTTGCATTACAGAGTATAATTGTGAACTGCATTTATCAGTTGCGCAGATCTAGACTTTAGTACGCACGTAAATTATGTTTAGGCAAAAAAATTGAGCTTCATATATATCGTCAGTAAAATGAGTAATGCGACTGTTTAAACGAACGTTTAATTTTACAGTGATTCTTTGAACGTTTCTGCATTAATATGGATGACATTTCGTTTTTAGTTAATCTCACTGTAACGTAACACATTTAAGGTCCAATGGTAACTATATGTAATACCTGTTGTAACAATCAATAAACATGCATTTTGAACTGAAAATTGCGTTTCATGGTATTAAATTTTCAGAGTTTATCAGTGTTCTACAATATTTTAATAGAAGTATAGTTTTCTACTAAAGTAGCCGTATGAATCCGAAGTCGTTCTAAATAATTAATAACTCAGTCCGTACCGCAAAGAAAACAATACATTTATTCATTACAAAGATCAATCCTATGAAGCAAATAATCACTCTTGTCAGTGTTAATTATACGAAACCCATAAATGCAAACTGCAAATTTATTTATTATTAAAACATGTGGTAAGTATATTTACCATTAGATATTTAATGGTTAAATTATCGAACACGTCCTGCACACGGATCGGGAAAGAATGGGAAGTGTGAGTACGAACGTCAGATGAAATCTGTTGAAATCTTAAGAATGATATTCGATATTCAGGATGATGAATAAATCTGGACCTCCTAAACACCAAGGAGTGATAACAGCTCAAGCATGCTTATCTTGTTTTAAATTGATATTAAATACAACAGTTTTATTTATTTTATGTTACTCTAAATTATACTATCATAAACTTTAAAAACTGCGAGGTCTGTTTCGTGATAAGCCTCCAATGTTGCTACAGTTCGAACCCAGGATTAGTAAATTAAAGGAAATGTGTTGCAGATATCAAAATCTGTGGCAACTGAGGTGTGTTTTTTATTACCCTCTCTGTGTGCGCAGATTACTATCCTTATAGGAGATAAATTTCTTGATGGTTTATTCAGCACCCTAAATCTTTAAAAAGCATAAAATCAATGTTATTGCCCCTTCCACGTCTCTTCTGTTCTTCCTTAATCACCCCAACCGAATCTAACTGCGCCAAAGACGAGACGTGTCGTGTAAGTTTGCCGTTGTAACTCAGGAATCCGCCCGCTTCTTTTGAGTTGGGAAAACTCGCCAGCACTACCAACCTAACCTTCTTTCCAAAGCAAACTTACTTTCCTAACTTACTTTATAATGTATCACCTTCGAAGTTAATTATACTAATAAATAATAAATAGGTAAGCCAGTTCAGTTGTATGTATGCTCTACGGGCGAATAATTCGCCGATTAAAAGTTAAGAAACTTTAAATATATTATTACATGTTTCTTATTTATTTTTAAAATTGTCTGACACGTAGCATGATAATATTCAGTTACAAGTTTCTTTTTGATGTGAAGAGTTTTTGTTTTTGTGTACGTTAAGTGAATTACAAACACAAAGTTTATTAAATATTTATCTAGTGCAATACTGGTACGGGATTTACCATGCATTCGTTTATCTTGATCCTTATATGTAGTTTTTCCGAACATTAAACTTTAACTCAGAAGTTACTTACTATGGGTAACATTTCATTAAAGGTGAGTTGCCAGATGAACTTTATCCTTATCTCCAAATGTTCCCTTAAATTTACAGACTTATAGTTACACCACCCACTATGAAGCAAGGTAAGCATAATACGACCAGTGTCGAAATTCTAATTCAGCGTCAACATATAATAGACAGACTAAAATTTAAAGGAGAATGGAACAGGAAGATGAAATTTCATATTCTCACGACGTCGAATATGAAGACAGCTGTGTTTTGGATTTTAGCGCTGTTTAATATGGCAGAAGTTTACCGACGTTTCAGAAAAGCCATCTACCTCTATCATCTGGACGTAGACAGCAAGTGTCTTTGAATCGTTGGCTAATTTCTAACAGATTACACGCGTGAAACTGTCCAGAAGACAGCCAACGTCAGACGGAAAGTATTTGTTTAATTTCCTTCATGCGTTCTCCGGACTTCTTGCTAGGAACTATTAAGGAAACCCACCCAATTTCAGCGTCAGTATGGTCGTCAGAGACATGAATTCTAAATATGAACCTCCTGAATTCTAATCAAATGAGAAATCAAGGAACCACATTTTCTTAGTTGTCTCGGAATATATATTTAATGATAAATATATACGATTTAGTGTATTTTCAATATCTTGTGTTGGTATCACTTGGTTTGTACCCTAGATAGCTGGCAGGTTAGATTGACTGAACCGTACCCCCGCATGGGGTTGGATCTAAAGGAGACTTAGTGCTCCCATGAGACCTCTTGAGGTCATGGGGTTGGAAACACTGCTTTGAGAAGACCCATAGCTTTTAGTAGTCGTTTCTAGGCTTGGACCTCAAAGTCTGAGCCGCTGGACCCGTAGTGTCAGATGGTGGTATCTAAAGGTGAAATATACTGAGAATTCGCTCTGAAATGTTAACGCACATGACACAAGTGGAAAAGAAACGAGGGTATTTGCTAAGAAAATAAAACATGAGACACGTTTACGGGTTAGTACCGCTGTTTAGCATAAAGGCACCCTGTTGCGTTCTATCCTCTGCTTCATGTGATATACATACTTCCTTTAGTATTATTAATAAATATTTGCTGTTATAGCACCACAGTTTTGAGTATAAGGGAAGGATTTAAGAGGGATCGTGCTTGGGAATTTTCCATGTGAATACACATAGGGATGAAGTGTTTTGCCAGTGTGTTGCCTGGCTTCTCTGCACAAGATGAACATAGATTAGTTCGTGTAAAGTGCTCTAAATTGTTAAAATTCTATTACCCCTTTGCTGTTCCCTAGAAATCGAGCGAAGTTTAAGAGCCTCAGTGTAGTTAATGGAAGGTACTGGGGAAAACAGTCCAATCCCAATGCACAAAATGTAACCCATTCAAGAGAGACGACGACCTCTACTTACATAAATTCATTATATCAGCAGCTAATGTCATCTGCAGGGATTTGGACATATTCGAGACGAAAATTGTCACACTTCTTCACATTTTATAATAGTATAATTTACTTAATTGATACATGTTATTTTTACAAATATCCGAATATATTTAGTAGTAATTTTTTTGTGTATTTATTTTTCCGTATCAATGTATTTTATATATTGCTTGTTTTACCTTTTATGTTTTATTGTGTTTGTGAGTTTATCTCTGTGCTGTATCTGTAATTGGCCATCAGGCTGTTGATACAGCACACAAATAATAAAGAATTGAATTGAATTGAATTTACATAATCTGTCGGTTATGTCAGTGATCGTGTAAACCTTTCTGGACTCTCATCCTGTTAACAAAAATAGGGCCGTACTTATATTTCACCAATCCTGAAGAGGGAAAAATGACTACAAAGATACACAAAAATGATTGCAAAGATACGCTCTCTGATTGATGGAAAAATAAAAATAAATGTATTTGTCCTTTCCTAGTAGACATATTTTAAACATGAAGATTTCTGTATTCTGGGTTGTTGCGCTGTGTAGACTGGTCGATGTTAACCAACGTTTCAGAGGCCACACTGCCTCCGTCATCAGGACAATTCGTGAAATCTTCATACTCCCCACTATGAAAACCTCAAATCTTACATGTTACAAACATGCCGATACTGTTCAGAATTTTAATAGTAATGCAAAAGCTTAATAATCGTGTATCAGCAACTGGACATGCATATGAACGGCATTACACCAACTTTGATAGAGGAAGATACGTTACTGCATATTTGAAACTAAATAGTATTATTACTTGCCAGAGCCCAGGCTAACAAGAACATTGGACTCGTGTAAGCTGAGAAGAAACAGCCTGGATTCAGTAGGCGTAGGGTATGGAACGCGCGTGGGATTTGAAATGTAGGTCACGATGTTGGCAACTTGATCGACCTGACTGACTGTCGGATTTGTCGCCGAACGTTCTCGTTGACGACGATGTTCCGTCGGGTTCCACCCAGCTCCGTCGAGCAAAATCATTCTTGAGGAACTAATATTAACGCTCAGTTACTCAACAAATTATCAGCATTTTATGGAACTCTAGGGTTCTTTTTACCGTGTTTATAAGAACACACCATCGGTTCCTGTTCTTAACCAGATGCATCCAATCCACATCTTCAACCCCATCTTATTGATATCAATTTTAATAGTAACTTTTACTCGTCAGACGCCATTTCGTGACTGAACTTATTATTTTGTAAGTGCATATAACTCATATGTTCATGACTGTAAACAGAAGATAAATACCCCATACATTCATAAAAGTTGCGAGGTTTTCTCCCGTACAAGTCCTGATACATGTATTCAGATGAAAATGACCTCAAAATCGTTTATTTTGAGGAAATTAAGAAACTTAATGAAAATACTGCCAGGTCTCTACCACCGAAATGTACATGTAGATGGGCTACAGGAAGAAGATGTAAACGTATAATATTCTGATTTTTTAATAAATACACCATATATTACGAAGCATAGAACCAAATTACATTTTATTTTAATCGGAAATATGGACATTTGATCGTTGTATGTTAATTTATCAACTAATTTCGTAATGGCATACACTTAGAATCTATTAATGCTTCAATTATCGATTTTGTATTAAAGATACTTTATTAAAATACATTTATTTAATTTTGATATTTCTATTTAATGAACCGACTAAAATATTCCGGCTGTATTTTATTTTAAGGTGAATTTACTACATTGGATAATTTATATTTGCTTCTAAAATTAGATCATAGAATCTGTTCGCTCTTAGGTTGAACTCTGAATTACAGAACAGAGTCTGTGATATTTGTGTTTGTGAAACCTAAATTAAACGCACACTACAGACTCTGCCAACAGTATTAGATCACATATTTTCTGACGATACGATGTGAAATTCAGTGATTCCTTGTAACAGCAAACAGTCGAGAACAAATACTACCTTTTTGTGTGCCGGCTGAAACATAGCCTTCAATTTATTTTTGCTTTTAATTAAAATAATCTAATTAGCCAAGCAACGTACTGGTTTCATAAAAATATAAGTTTGATTTTCGACGTCTGTGTGCAAAACGTTAAATGAAAATTGAAGAATCTCAATAAATTTACTTCAAACACATTTTCGTTTTACTCACCTACTCAAGTCTTTATCTTTGAAATTCCTTCCTCACACAAACGTTAATAAGATGAAATTTTGTATCGTGCCAACGTAGACTTATAGGATGAGCGAATTTTAATTTATATTTTTAATTATTTAAATCGTAACTCACCACTTTATTTGGCAAGACATTGTACGTCTGCTTTGATTAATATTCATTTGTTACAAATATTTTTAACTCGTCTGTTATTTCCTTAACAACGTTAAACTTATATAAAAATAAACGTGTATGTACCAGAACTGCCCGTTGATTTTAAGGGAAGACAAATATATTAATAACTTACAAGTCTCTTATCAGTTATGACCCATATAATTCCAGATGACGTCAACCTTTACTCCAAAATATAAATGCATTTGAGGGAATGGGTAATCGAAGTCAATAAATTGTCAGTCAGCCTACAACCAGCCGATGTGTTCTGCGTTGTATGCTGTATTTTTAATAATGAATCACTCTGTATCTGTTTTTGAGCTGTCCACGTATTAAAGGATGGCGATATATCATATAAGTACAGAATTGCTATTGATTTGAAGTCTAATCATAAAATTCCATTTGTTTACAATTGTAATTGAAAATTAATATTTATCTATAAACTATTTTATTTAAATAGAACATCAGCAAGTAGGCGTATTAATATTTTTTGTATCTAATGTCGAGCAAAAAACAATAAAGGAATTGCTCATCAGTGATTAGACGAATTTATTTTTGAAATACGACTGTAGAATTTAACAAAAAATGTATACCGTATAAATCGATAGTATTCTATAGTAATATACACTTATTTTGCAAATGTTCATATTTCAAACCTATTTGTGAAGTCATACAGAATATCTATGAACGTCCTTGAAATACATGATGAAGCTCACCATAGTAAGAAACGAATAATTCTTTTGTTTTACCATTGATGACTCATTAAGATTTTCCTCGTGTTTAATTTAACAAAAGTTAGTAAAGAAATGGAACTTTCCTTCGTCTCTGGAAGAGTTTTTGTTTCATCTGACTAATTAAATTGGCGGAACCTTATTCAATAAGATAATAAGACAAAGAGGCAACGAAAGATTTATATGGCAACGGTGTAATGCGTCCATTTTGAAACAGGCCTGACGACAGAGATTGCAGAATAAATGTGTTTTTCTTACGCGCATAAAAACAGCGAAGAGGTTTCGTTGTACGGGAGAAGGATTTTGAGATGATGGAAGTCTATAAAATCCAGATAAATTAATTTCTTCTGTCCACTGATTTCGTAAAATAGAGACTTACTTTATAATAAATCATTGCCTCCTTAAAAGTGCACTGAAGTAATACTAATCTCTCTGTGCTTTCATTTGAATATCCGCTTTTCATTTATTTCGTCCATTTTATTATTTTTTTTCTCATATCCTTATAAATAATTGCAAGTGTTATTATTCAGAGCTATAAAATATTTTAAATGGAATATAATTTATCAACTTATTAGTAGACTAATAAACTTATGGGCTCAATATCTTAGTGTAACGATTTATAAGCTGTCATTGACTCGAAGTCAGGTCAGTTCATTTTTTTTTTCTGACAAGGTGCTTAAACATTTTTGTACTCTTAAACTGATTAATTTAATTTCTTGTAATTTTCGGTTAGTAAAATATGTCTAAGACGTGAGCGATTAGTTCTTGCTAACCTTAAATATGTCTCTTAAAAGTTCGATAGTAGTGTAAGAAACAAGGTAATCATGCTACAATATAAATGTTGTTTCGTTGTCTTGGTTTTCCTGATATTTTCTGAGTTTATTGTTAATTTAATCAGCACTGTCTCCGAGATAAGTAAGTTATATCATAACATGCCTTTGATGTGCTCTAAAACTGAAAATAAACTTGTATATTGCCAACATTTGAGACTAAAATGTTCAAGTTGGCAAGATAGTAACAATTTCTTAGAATAAATTGTCACGTGATTAGAAGCTGCCGTGGTCAATGGAGAGTAGGCTGAGGTTTCGTCGACCTGCCTCAGTTTATGACATTTCCGAAACGCAGGTACTAAAGGAGGGCCGTGGGAAGCAGTGGAGATGACAATTTGCAGAATGAGGAGGAAATACGATGATGGAGAAACAAGTAAAGCTGAAACAGAAAGAAATAAGACAAAATTTAATGGAAGACTACGTAGCGTGTTGTACGTGTAACTCCATCTCTTGAGCAGGAAAGATGTAAGAAGAAAAAATGGTGTTAAAAATAAAACCACTCTGTTCTTGTGCCACAAACAGAATTATAGTTACAGTCCAAGTTCCTAGTATTTCGTAATCTCATGTTTTTTGTCC
Organism: Zootermopsis nevadensis; assembly: GCF_000696155.1. Next base: position 514,622 of record NW_019060044.1, read on the forward strand.
TGAAAGCAAAGTACGTAATTGCAGCATATGCGTGAGGGATGGCATCAAGACGATAAAGGAATACAGATTCTTAACATTAGGGACACCTTTCCCGCATCGTTACCGTCAGCTTTATTCTAAATTAGTTTTAGGGATTCTTCACGCTACCTTAAGGTTCCGACCCTGTCTGTTGCTTAATATTGAGACACGACGTTCCATTGCTGTAAAAAACAGTTGCCCAACCTCTGATCACATTAGTGCAGTAGTGATTTGCGTGATGTAGCGAGTTGGACGCCTGTGGAATATCAGTTTACTCCAAAGAGTTCACCTTGCTGATTTTTATAGCGTTTGTTCCAGATAATTTGTAGAAGCCTAATTAACTTAATTATCGTTCTTTCCTTGGTTTTTTCCTTGCTGTGGTTCATCATTGAAAATTATTTAAACGTCTTTATCTTCATGGAATATGTATGTAAGGTATTTCCGATCATATGGAACATGTAACATGTTAGATCTAATGGAGTAACTTTCCGAATTGGTTAAAACAAAACTTCAAAGGCCACGGGCCGTCACAGAACGTGTCCGTCCGTACAACCTTAATTAGAGTTATTACCATTTTGTGGTCTCACCGTATGTTCATTAGTAAAATAACATATACCACCAATGTAAGAAATGGCGAATAGATCAGCCAGCATGACGTAATCGACACCCCAGACGCTTCTGAACATGACTCACGTGCCTTCGTGAGGCAATCAGCTTAAGAGTTTTGGTGAAGCAGCCATCATTTGCATCTCTCTACACTACCCGTATTCTTTCGTATTGGCCACTTCAGTGACAAATCTGCTAACTGGTTGACAGATATTTATAATCCCTGTTCCCAGACAACCTCTGGGACCCACTGAACCTCCTACCCACGGGGTATCGAGGGCTTTTCCTAAGGGAGGAAAGCAACGGGGCCTGTGATTGACCACTCATCTGCTTTTAGTGCCGGGTCATAGCGTTACAAGTATTATTTTAAAAATGTGGGATTACATGAAGAGTACTGGATAAACACTCTGTCTTCCTCGATTCACAGTCTCTGAGTAATGAGTCCACAGAAAACCGAGCAATGTGAGTATGATTGGTGACAGACTCATTAATATGTTTCGGTTATTGCTAGCATTCATCCTTAGAATTTCTGGACACGGAGATAAGACTTCTATCTCAGCCTCTTCCGGCTTCAGTTCAGATCTCCTGTTGTCAGGAGCTCAGGAGCAAGCGGCCATTCTGCTGATGATAGTTTCAAATCGTCTTCGGAAGACGTTCGTTCGTCATTCTTGTCAGGCAATTTTCTCAGTTTGTTCCTACTCGTTTAATGACTTCATTCAGTTCCCAATTGTTTAGTTCCTCGTCTGTTTCATAATTTATTTTCTTGTCAACCCTCAAGCGGTAGGGAACTGCCAATTCGTGGAAAATCATTTTATCTTTCAGTAGGCTGCCTTTCCTTGTTGACTTACTGGAACTGTGAGGATGTTTTATCATGATGAATATAGCAATAATGCACAACGAAGGACTCATATTACGTAAATATTCTGAGAGCAAACAAAAGCCGTGCTCCACTCGCGGCGAGAATACTAAACACCATAATTCACTTCTTATGTTCGAGGTACGTTTGTCTTTATCGCCTTAGAGCGCTGCCAATATTTGAATCTGAGTGTGTATGGAATGTTTTAAGATTAACAAATTCAGTCTACAGTGACGCCAGAAAATCGTCTATAATTTTTGTATTCCGTAACTTTTTACTGCGTTGATATCAGCTGCCACGCGGTACAGTGCCTGGGTATTGATCACTTTAATTATGTGATCGAGGGTTCGAATCCCGCTCGAAACATGGGTGTTTGTCCTCGACTGTCTTGGGACGGGCAGACTCCTCTCTCATCTAAGATGTCTTTCGTAAAAATCTGTTCCGAAACCTCACATAAGGAGGCGGTAAAGGTTCTCCGAGAACTCCAGAACCTCAGGGCACGTCAGGAAACGTGCTGCTTACTGCCCAGAGACATGGGGCTAATTACAGTTTACAACTTTTATCTGTCGCCTATTTTCCCCTGTGTTTTACATTCTCGATTCGCTCACCCTAAACCCCGCCACCACAGTTCTCCTGCCGACAACAAACTCATTAGCGATGAGAAATGCTAGCAATTTCCTGCTTGAAACATAAACTTTATTTTGCATTTATTATATTTCTGAGTGTGTTTATGTTAGGTTAGTCTGGACGCTGTGTTCAAGGTGCCTCTTAATTAGATAGTAAGAATCTTCGTCTTGAGAGATTCAAGAAATAATTTTATTTTTTTGCGTCCAATACTGCTGTGTTTTAGTCTACAATAAAGTCCCTTTCAGTGAAATTAAAAGTCATTTTGTATAGTTCTGAATGTGACTTCTTGTTCTCGCAGTTATATCCGGAGTATAAAATATTGTCCATTTTTAGCACGAAGTTAATTTTCATAATATTTAAAACATTTGCCTATGGAAAACTCAACTTATCTCCGTTACAAAGATCTTTACAATTTATGATTTTTCTGATATCGTATGTAGTGTTCCTGTAAAGTTGAAGTAAGAGATTCACGTATCTGGTATAAATCGTGTTATTATTAGGACTTTTATTTTAAGCTTATTTTATAATCTTTCAGAATTCTGGTAGATATCTATTTTGAATACGTACTTAACAAATGTACAAAGGCCTATTTGTATTAAGAAACTAATTAAAGTAAAAGCCACATACGAACGCGATTTTTTAGAGACAGTTGTGGAAATGCAAGACTTGAAATTAAACCTTTGTATTGCTTCGTGCAATTAGAAAATATACTTCTTGCTTGACATGGTTCAAAGTAAAATATGAAACATGGAAATATATAGTCTATAGGAGAAACAAAGCATATTAATAAAAGTTGCTCTGTACAATGTCCCAAGTTCGTGCATGTTTTGTCCTAGGAAAATAAAAGTTTCTTTGGAAACTTTTACATCTACTGTGTTGTACGTATATGAGGTGCTCCTGTTTTTATCTGCAAGCAACAATATCGGATTCTTCTTCCATGACTGCTCTGGTTTTGACATGAAATGAAATATATAAAATGTATCTGTTTCGTTTGTTTAGTAAATTTTTTGCATTTTGTATAGAATATATGGAGTGGTTGCATTTTATAACCTTGAGTTTTATCATCATCGGTGTATCACACACATTATTTTATTTAAAGTGTTTATATTTTTCGAACTACATATTTTACACCTTCGAAAGTAACAAGTCATTTATAATATTCTGCGGAATAAAGATTCTTAAACATATTTCGACTTCGTTTCTTAATTTCTCCTGTCATCTTGACACCAGTTCCAAGATTAAATCATTTGTCATTGTAAAACTTTCATAAAAATACTAACTCAACAAGGATTAAGCATTTAAATTTACTTTAGTTCTGACTAGACTGTTAAATTAATTTTCCAGTACTGGAAAATGACATTTCCAAGAACTGATGTATAATTCAGGCAGGAAACAGTGAATGTAAGCTTAATGTGTAGTGCGATGTGACACAACATATCGTGCGTGGTACTGGGAGGCTTAAGCATGGCACAAAGTGATTTGAAAGCAATTTAACTTCCTCTTTCAGATCGTCGTCGTTCATGTCGGCGCTTTGCTTACCGAGCTGCTTTAAACTTTGCACCAGGAATATGTACTGCCTGTGACGCATTCAAAATAGGACATGGGCTTCTGAGCATGTAAATTCAAATTAAATTATTAGGTTCTTACGGCAGCGAATATGAAGATGGCTGTCTTCTGGTTTGTACCCTCAATGTAGTCTGGTAGAAATTTACAAACGTTTCAGAGATAATTGAATAAAAATTTTCTTGGATATTATCCATCGTCTAGTAAATATAAAACATAAAACGACGTTTCGGAGATGGGACTCTATCTCCGTCTTCAGGTTCCTACACAGTTGGGCCCACTAGATAGAGCTAATCCCTATCTCCGGGCAAAGTAAAAAAGTGAAAGTCCCGGAATAAAAAGGCATTACCACACCATCCATCCGTGGGACGTAAAAGAATAGTATGTAGAAATCAAAATTTATAAACACGATAAAGCCAAAAACAAAATAAATAAATAATAAATACACATGAATATTAATACGAAACTCGATGCACAACTCATCTCCGAAACGTCGTTTTACGTTTTATATTTACTAGACGATGGATAATATCCAAGAAAATTTTTATTCAATTGACTCTTCACCATCGTCAAGAAGTTTTAGATTTGTTTCAGAGATACTTGTTATCGCCATCATTATAGTCCTGATGACGGAGGCAGCAGATGCTTCTGTAACGTAAGCAAACTTCTACCAGACTACATTGGGGGTAGAAACCAGAAGGCGGCCGTCTTCGAGTAAATTCAAATTTTGTTTTTAAGATTTCTACAGGGACATGATTACAGACACGGAAATGTTCAATGTAAAGTGTGATACAAGTGATCGTCGTTAAATTTTAAACTCGTATGCCTTTCCGCCCCTCCCCCTCCCTTCCCCTACTTCACACGTTTATGATCTTGTGAGCTGATATAGTAACATTAAATGAAGGAAGACGGAAAAATAACATACCTATTCGGTGTAATGCAAGATGGAGTCATCAACACGTACTTCGGAAATTGTCAAACTTTTGCGTCGTTCTTGTGCAGTTTCGGAGCTGAGGCATTATCACCCAGGTTTAGTACAATCTCAGTTATACGACTAACAACGCCTTGCTGTGTGTGGAACTTGGGGCTTCATTTGTGGTTAACCTCGTTAAAGTTTTACTTTTTTTTTCTTTTTTGGTTGGTTGGTTGGTAGACGTTCCTTATCGTCTGAATCTCTTGTACATGTCTCGTTGGCTTCTCTGTTTGTATCCCATGGAATGGAATACGGCCAAGTAATTTGCTTCGAGAACTTTACAAGCAAATATCTACATCACGACTACTGAGTGACATGTTAGTACAGAAGAAAATTCATCTTAAATTTTATTGCATTTATTTCCTTAACTTGTACTTTCAAGCCTTTCTTCATAGAATTCAGTTTGTGTACACTTCGATTCAGCTGAGCTTACAGAAAAAAATTAAAAAAAGGATTTGAGAAAATTATAGTGCGATGATTTTCATAATTTTTGTTGTTCGCCGTATATTATGGAGGTGTTGAAATCAAGGAGGACGGATAAAACTGCGTAATGAGGAGCTCCTTACTTGAGATTCCTAATTCCCACTGTGGCGATTATGATGATTCTCTTCTGGGATCGTTAACTGTGGATTTAAGAGAAGTTTGAGCTTTCTGTCGACAGAACTGAGAAGGCTGTTCGAATAGTTGTGTGAACGGGACAGTAATATATAATGTAGGCATCCAGTCACAAATATGGTATTTATAAACTTTTTTTCCCCTCCTTTTGTTGTTACTGGAGCAGCTGATTTCTATTATGTAACATTCTTCATCTCTGTCTCGTTCTGCCTCTTGAAATTTATTATGATATTACATTGATATTCAAACAAGGTACCTTAAGTTTAAATTTGACAATAGCAAGATTAATGAAGTATATAATGTATTGTAACTCACATTCATATAAAATCTTACTATTTGCTTTTTTGTTTTGTGTTAATATTTAAGAATTAAGTTCGTATATCAAAGAAAATATAGCACTTCACCATTACTGATTAGAGTTTAAACATTTGTAAGGAGGTAACCTCCGTTTACAGTGAGAACCATAAGATTCTCATAAATTTAGAATGTAGCGATAGTTTTTAAAGCAGATGGTACATATGTTTACCACCGAGCTTTATAGAAGTAATGATAATTATGTATGACCTGTCTTTGATTATAATGTTTTTTTTATTCTCTTTCAGGTAAGTAACTCTGACTGTTTCCTCGCTCTCCGTTGGCGTAAGTAAGAAATGCTCACATTCGTCTTTCAGAAGGTGGCTGTCTTCCGGGTTCTAGGTCCGTGAGAACCTGAAATCATACATTTATACTTTTGTTTACGTCAGGCGTGCCCAACCACACGCACGTAATTACATTTGGCTTTTTAAGATGTCTCATATATCTAGCTTAGTAAAATATGACTACAAGAACTTTAGCCCGCGAATAGCATACCTTGACGTCAAAATGCAAGGAAGACTTGTATTACTACGGTTAGTCACTGGGACCGTGCGTTCGAATCCCACTTTAGCCATGGATGTTTGTCCGCGTGTTTCTGTGTTGTGCTCTCCTGTGTACAGGTAGAGGCCTTGCGACGGGCCGATCCCTCGTCCAAGGAGTCCTACCGAATGTCTAATAGATCAAAGCCAACGAAAAGTTGGGACCCGCAGTGCTCAGGCACTTGAAGAACGGGTCGTTCTCAGTATCCCAGTATCACAAGTGTGAATTACTTGATATTGACTGGGTTTGAAGAGATGATATGTTTAACAATTTAATGCATGCATAATTAACAAATTTAAAAAGTATAATTACTTTAATATCACTAAGAAGTTCCATTTGAGTTTGTTCTAAATGTTTTTATTAAGATACCTGTAACGTTCTTTCAAACTACAGTCAATTTAGCATAAAAGTTTAAAATCTTATATGTCATTC
>NW_019060044.1:526281-553938 GCF_000696155.1 Zootermopsis nevadensis
TTTTTTTGTTTAGCAATCTATATATCTATCTATATATCACAAATAATGTGAATTAAGAAGAAACCTGCTTTTATAATGTTTTATTAAATAAAGTTTGTTCATGTAATATTACATGTGATTTGCAAGAACTGAAATATTTCAAATTCAATAATGGTATGGGCGTGCAAAGTGTGTGTAAGGAGAATTATTTTTACTTATTTCTTTATTACAGAATTGAAATTCACTCCAGGTATGTAGTTTTGATAAAGGTAAATCTCATTTTCTCAAAAGTGATAAAAGTGGACATTTCTCCTTGCTAATAGCCTTTCATTTCGTGATCTCATAATGTTGATCCATCTGTTCGCTCGACTGGCGTCGAAAGCTGGCAGCTTGTCTGGCAGCTGGACGCCATGGCATCGCTGTTGGTGTCGCTGCCATGGCGTCCTAGTGCGATACCGCCCTAAGTGTTTACACAGTTATGTTTGTCCGGCCAGATGGCTTCTACGAGTATGCAACAGTTCTGTACGCTGCCAGTTTCTCGCTTGTTCGGGGTTGAGTTTAGTTTCTATCGGTTGGAATAACGTGGGAAGAAGACCGAATTAAAGTTCCTGCTTTGAAGGCGATGGAAGTTAAATTGTGTTTACAACATCGGAACCCCTCGCTGCTTTTAATTTGCTTCATAACCGGCTACACAGAAGTTAAATCAGACGCAATAGAAGGTTATCGGAAGGATGGAGGCTAAGTTTAAAAATTATTATATCTATATTCATTATGTTTATCACTTAAGTATCATAGCCCACCACTGATTTTAATTTTGAAGTTAAATTTCCTCTAGTACATTAAAACCATGTAGCACTCTTGTAATTTACAATCTTTCTTTTATTTTAAAACCTCTTGAAATTCGATGGGAAATGGTTTCTTTGTTTTCGGCTTTTAATCTCCTGCTTTTCTTTATATACTTTTTACATTTTTCCTTTCCTTCGTTCTCCCATGCATTTCATTTGTCAGTGCTACGTTACAGTAGAACAGAGATTCCCTACCCCCCAAGCGTACGTGGCGTATAGGGGGGCAGCTTAATATACCTTTACGAATGTAATGTACGCCTCTTTGCTAAGTGAGAGCAGAAAAGTTTTTATTGTGTTATAAGTACGGAATTCGTAACGAATTTCCTGAAATTAGTAGTAAATGTTCTGCACTAATAGATGTCTGCTGAGATCAGTGTTAGAGTGTTTCAATAATACGTATATCTAATCCTTACATAAAATAAAATAAAATAAAATAGAGTTAGTTAAATTTGTAAAATCTAGCTCGTCATGCAGATTTTTTACTCGAAATTGTAAAACATGCTGTAGTAACATGTTAAATAACACATTAATATTAATTATTCTTCTGCTGAAACAGCGTTTAAGAAATAAGTCTCTCGTCTTGAACTAAATCAATGCTAACGCTTTCGTAATTCTTAGTTATTTAATTTGTTTTCCTTTTACCTGTTTAATTACGGTACGTAATTTGGCTAAATTGTCTGCAGAAGCATCCTATTAATTTCTCTTTTTTTTTTAAACTTTTTACGTTGAAGGTAATTTACTCTGTGCATGCCATCCCGTTAATTTTTCTGTGCTTTGGGGCGTGTCATTCCACCCTTTTCGAGGTGCGTCTATTGTCTGTGTCGCAATCTATTGGCATATTTAAAAAATAATGCAGCTAGAAGCTTTTTACGTTTCATCTACGGTATTATGCGGACCAATTACCTCCTCTTTCAGCGTGTTTTCGTTAAATTTCACTTCATCTAAGCCGAACATGTTGTAACGTTCATTTTGCGTATATTTTTAATACCACTCCCACATGAACCTGACAGGTTTGAGTGGCAGTAGGATTTCCATTTGGCGGCCTCCGGGTTCGAATTCCAACCAGGATAAAATACTGTTATTATTGTTTTCTTTAGCATTTCCAAACAGAATTAAAGATAGCAGTTTAGGATACTTATCATTGTCCTCCGATATTTATTAAATATAACATTTGCTATAGACGTCAGGATATTACAGTCCATGAAAATATTCTGTTCGATGGTTGTTAATGGTGTTTTATTAATTTTTAATGTCATCTTTAAAATATAGATAAATTGGTATAATCTCAAAGAATAAAATAAAATAGAAAATATTTTATACTTTCTGGCGTGAATTAAAGTTTTGGTACCAGCTTTTTCCCGACCATACGTGCCTTCGAAATTCTGGTGTTTGTTAAGTACCCACAAGTCCACACGACATTACAACCTAGAAGACCAACATCTGACATCTTCAATTTCTTAAAAAATTCTTGTCTTTGAACTTATGAATGTCAGTTTGTAAGTCCGTTACCGGTTCAGAACTATAACAGTGAAACATTCAGTGGGTATCATGTACATTGTATTTTATTAATTTAGTTTTCCACAGACCAACTGTACACAAAATTTAAACAATAAACAATAGAACGTCGATGCGATAAATTTAAATTACAGCTACGGGCAAAATAAACAGCAGACTAAAATTTTAAAAAAACATATTCAGTACAGTTCGAGATTAAATCAGTTTAAATTGCATTCTGCTTCACAGCATGACACTAAAGATTTAATAATCTGCAACCCTGAAATTAAAATAACACTGAAGTATCTTAAAAAACTAATTACTCTGTCTGTCATGCAGACAAGTGACATTTTTATGACTATTTGTGAGTTGTATTCGTGTGTGTTCTTTGCATGAAGTGTACGAAATGGTTGCCTACTGTCATGTCTGCTTCTTCGAATTCAAGATATACAGAACAAGTCATACAAGTGATATTGGACCCAAGTGTCAAGCGACGAGGTGCTACGACCTTGGTATTGCACGAACAGAGTTGATGAAAAACGCTCTTGCCAACGTTCGTTGTCGTGGGTTACAGACCTTCGGGCTCACTTGTCAACGCCCCCGCGAGGCAGTATTAGATGAATGTAGACTGTACAGTGAATGGGATAAATCAATATTGGGGTCCATTTGAACGTCCACTCACGCGTGTGGAAAATTTACAAATCGTATCATATTTCAACCTTAGAATGCGTTCAGAAGAGCAGGTACCTCGTACAAGATACAGCGTCATGAGTATTGGATTTCGTCAGTGATGAATTAACCAATATACGCTGCGGAATGAGATTGTAAGGCATAGGCAATCAGTTTCCGTCAGGTTATACGTAGACTACGTTCCTGGGCGTAATTAATCGAACAGTTTCGAAGGCTTTGTATATCAGTGGGCACGTTTAATTGATATCATCTCTTGCACCACTGCTGCTTCAGAATCCTAAATACAGACCATTTGTCAACATCAGATTCATTTTGTGACGACATTCTTGTCACTTTCTGTTTACCGTCAACTCCAGAATAATATGATAATGTTAAAGAGAGAAACGATAAGATTTGTGAGACTTCAGGTCCTCAAGACGGTGAATATTAAGATAGCTGTTTGAATGTCTCATCGCCCTGATGATGGATGCAGCAAGCATCTCTGTAACTTCGGTAAACGTCTACCAGACTACATGGCGCAATAACCCAGAATACGGCTATCTTCAAAGGAGAGGTTAATTTACTATGCGAAATTAGTTACGTTGCAGGTGAATAATTAATTTTAAATCTTTAATATTATCTGACCATACTTTGGGACATACTCTTCTATAAAAATAGCGTAAGGACATGTTTGTTTCAAGAACAGAACCTAAATCCGAATGAACATAAAGCTTTCCTTATATCTTCAGGACCCAAAATATTTCACCGAGTTCGATAAAATTCCTGCACGTTATAACGATCCGTTGTGTTGAAAACTCATTGATTAAAAGACAATGGCTGTAATACTAAAATACGTAATGAATGTGCGCCATGGAAAGCGTCGTCCAATTTCCTGTTATCGCCATTTCATTTGGCGTGTGCGTACTGGATTTAAATCGCATTGAATGTACCTTTACGACAGGCAGACGTCGTGTGTAATCGGAACCCATTTTCAGTGGCATCCCCCAGAAGAATGATTTTGTCTCTTCTTCTTGTTTAAAACAACGTTGACGTCATATACATCGCATCAGTTTCATAGTTAGAAGTTCCGTAAATTATTACTAGTCATTTCCACTCTAAAAAGTTCTGTTTGCTTTATGTTGAGATCTACCCGCGTACTGAACTATTATAATTCCCTCATATAAAATGACCTTTTCCTGAATTTTCAGTCTGTTCTACTGGGTCAGCAACGGAGGAGCACAGGCTTATAATTTTATGACTTGCTGCCGAATACCGCACATAAACAAGATTCCGTAAATTCATTACTTCAGAAACTGGACACGTTGTGACGTTAACCACTCATCCCCATCTAGTGCCAAAGTTAAGAATGAGTAAGAAGTATACATCTTCTATCCTCCCCCCCACAAAATCATCTCCGTGGCGTGTAGCGGGAAGGCTTTACTTTCATGTAAACCTCATCAATTGATTTGTCGTCTTAGTAAAGTCACAGAATAATCAAAGTAGCGTGTGAAAACTCTTCTTTGCCTCCTGCATTGTTCGAAAGAGGATTATCTGTATAGTGCCTGGTACACGTCACGTGTGAATGTAATTTAAAAATAATATTGAGCTCGTATGTAATATTAAGTTCACAAGTCAGCAGCAGCATTTGTCTTCTTCTAGACTTATCTAAAATTGAAACTTCCCACCAATTTGTACCAGAATTGCCATGCGTATTCCTTAAAAGCATAAAATTCAGAAAAGTAGCCCTGGGTCGACTCCCATTGAAGATGGTTTTGCAGCTCGGAAACAAAGCACAGTGGATGAAGGGCGCTAAGCCCAGGAAAATATATAAACAAAGGCCAAAAACCAAATAAAATATCGTGGGTTTGAGTCTTGTTTAAGATGGTCATATATTTATTTACCGCAATACAGCGAACACTCCACAGAGACACTATACGTGAAATCCACCGCATCAGATCTCTTACTTGTGTTGAAGAGTTAATTTATTTTCAGTCTTCTTTCCTAACAACCAAATTCCGGGCAACCTCTAACCTTGCGAGCCGTCTTTATCACTGTACATCGCCATATATCGATCCTGCTGCTGAGAACCACAATCCGTCGTCCATTAAAGGAGTCTGAAACCTCAAAACACGAGCAATATATCTTGCAAATAACTCTCCCTCCTTCCGTATCCAGTGCCCGTTCCGCCATCCTGCAACCGCGTTACTCACACGCCCAATTCCTGGGGAACATCGACTGGAGTAAGGGGCTTCTTCTTATTAAACCCCGAGGACCTCGTAGACTACTGAGCGGTGGTGCAGCAGCTACCACAAATGTACCGGCTTAGTTTCAAAAACACAGTGAGGGAGAGCTATTCCTTAGCTGAGCACGAAATGAAACTAGGGCAAAATGTTTATTATCAATTATCGATTATATCGAGGGTACTGAAGTGCTTCGCTGATTATCGATCTGTTAACTCAGGGTTATAAACTTTTAAAAACCTAGGTTCAAGTCCACCCTCGCTTATCAACCCACAAACAGCTGTTTATTAAAAATGATTCTAACGTGCTGCTACAGACAAGTTTACAATAATTTTCTTTAGCAAAATCAGTGATTAGTGAGATATTCGACACTAATTTTACTCAGTGACCTTCGTTATCAGGCTTAATTTTTGTCCTTGTGATTGGTATGTTTCTGTGTAACAAGTGGTTATCAGAAATACGGGTCATAGTTATGATTTGATGTTAGTTCTTCAATAACGCGAAACGTTTATCCACTGCCAAACACTGACGTGATAACAATACGTGTTTTCTCACGTCAAGAAACTATTTTTCTCCAAAGTAAACCAGTTTTATAAAAAGTATTCTAAGGTCGCACAAAGTACATCGACGGGCCACGAGTTGAGAACTTCTGTGTTAAATGTATTGTAAATCCCGCACTGATTATAGAACAACCAGCGGATTTGAATTATATTTTTTGTTTGTTTGTCATCAGTCTTTCGACTGGTTTGATGTGGTCCTCCATTACATATATTAGCGACAAAGCATGACTAGGCGTGACCTCCTTCGAAAGCGTGACCAGAGGACACCTTAAGTGTTTAAACATCACGAAGAATTTAAAAGTGTGACCAAGAGTGACAAAGCGTGAAGTACTGTAACGACGAGACGAGATATGTCCTTAAGTGCCGAAACGTCAAAAAATTTTCAAAACGTTACCTAACCTAACCAAATATACTAAATAAACTTAACATAACCTAACCTGACCTACCCTAACCCAACCAAACCCAACCTATCGTAAGTAGTAAGTACGTACTTTGCAAAGTAGCAAAACTTAATCGATCCTTACATAACATAATTTAAGCGTGGCTTAATGACCACGCGTGACCTGCTTTGACCTTGTGACAAGAGATCATCAATAAATTTAAATCCATGAACTACATCGAGCAGCATTTGAAGTAAATATCCAATGCGAATGTCGTGGTTTCTGTTACATTTTGATTTACGTCAGACATTAAAACAAAACCTTAAAACGTTTCTTGATTAATTATTTCGTGCTAGGTACTGAGTAAATATATTGCACGTATTATTGTAATCTTAATGGAAAAACAGTAAGAACACGTTGAAACATAATTCTTTTGCCTCGTGATGAACTACCATAATTATTACAAAGCGTGAATATATTTTGTGTCGTGTTTAACACCCAAAAATTCGGTTCTATTGTACACTACCACAAGAAGTCACACACACGTGTATTTTTATGTTAACGTGGATTTAAGAAAAGAAAAAAAACCTTGTTAGATTATTTCGAGAGCCGTGGTGGTGTAACAGATGGTTGAGACATGTCTGTGAGGCGTGTAGGCTACAACGTGAGTTGCAGGCGTTCTGAGACAACATACTCGTTTTTCGTTTAGGCCAACGTTAATGATGACACAGATTGGATCATTAGTGGGAATGGAAGAAACTACGGGCGAAACAGACTTCTACATAAATGAACACGACAGTATTAAAATAATAACTCACTTCACGAATGTGCAGTAATATTTTTATCTCTCTCAAATTTTCTTGATGATTTGAAGGTGGTTAGAAAATATATTGAAGGAGCAGCTACAGACAGCTGCTAAGAGGCGGTTTTCCAGTTTGAGGTTTGGGCGGGGGGGCTTAGAAACCATCACTGTGTAAGAACTAGCATTTCGAGTAACATTTCAGGTTCTCATGGCGGCGAGTCTAAAGATGACATGTAATAGCCTTACACTGGGCAAATGCAAAACTAAACAATATTAGCTTGTTATTTTAAAAATTCAGTAATAAATGTTATTGAAATTAAAGTGCCTTTTTTTAGAACTGAATAGAATTCATTTAAATAGTTCATGATTTAGGTTACTGAGTGCAATGTTCCGGACGCCAGAAATACGAAGCGAGCTAAATTCTTCTCAGACGGAGCAGCCATATTAGTTCCAACAACACAGTGCACTGGTACATTTGATCAACGGCTTCAGGCACAGGGTAAGCAGTGGGGTATCTGTTTCGTTGGTTGTAATCTAATACACAGCGTAGTCATTAAGTACTGTACTGTAAACGAAAACTGCAACTACTCATACGCTGTCTCCGTTATCTGCTGAGTTGTGGTACATGCAATAGGATAAATAAACAGGTCTATTCCTGCTAATGGAGTGACAATGAGATGGATCTACTTGAATTTCGACGTTTTTTGAGCTCGTTTTAAAACAGAGGTAGTCAGCGCGTTGGATTTGTGCTGTTGAAAATTTACACAATAATAAATTGATATTTTATGTTTTGTCCTAATTGGATAATTATATATATATAGTGATGGAATTAATCAAACCATCCCCCACTCAGTATTATTTGTGAACTTAGACATCTGTTCAGAATATTCCGAACGTAATGTAATACTGATTCCGTTCATTCATAACAACTCGTACAGCGGCACTTGAACATGATAGCATGGACTACTTTCCGGAGGCCCTGCTTCAAATGTCCGATAATTTCATGATTGTTCTTCACTAAAGTGTTACACTCTCATTTGTTTTACAGGTGCGAGTAGTTGAAAGTGGGTAGCTTTATAATAGGCCTCTTGTATTTTCACGTAAATCAGTTACTCAATAGCAACGCGTAGAATAACTAGCGACATCGCACGGAGTAAACTTGGAGTCGTAGGTTCATTAGTTAGTTATTTCAGTGGTTGGTGAATTGTTTTTTTACTTGTTCATACGTTCAGTACCCTAGCTTAAAATCTATTGATGTACATAAATATCTGCATTTCTTAATTATGTTATAATATATAATAATATATTTGGTTTAGAACTATATACAGATATCTGTGGTCGCCTAACACCAGGTTGTCACGGCCACAGTCCTTACCTACGTAGCACTATTAGCACTACTGCTTACTACAACTATTCACTAATGCTACTCTACATGACTATTCCCGAGTGAAGACCGAATGTGTAACGAGGAAGGAAGGAAGCTCGTCGATTTCTGTGAAAGGAACCTTCTAGAAATGCTGAATGGAAAATACGGCGAGGACACGGAGGGGGAGTTTACTTATGTCAGCCAGCTGGGGAAGAGTGTCATAGACTAATTATGTTATATTCAATCTTTTAATTGTCTTATCTTGATTACTTCATTATATACAATTATATTATTATTTTTGAATTTATTAAAAGGGTACCTTAACATTTATTGAAAACCCAAAACACTGAAAATTAACTCTCATATCTGTCAGTTTAATAAATACTAGATGAATTGTATTGACTTTTAATTTAGAAACGTACGATCTCTTTATAGTTGCAACTGTTCAATAGGTTCATCGTACGTACGTAATGTCGTTAAATTGTTACTACGTAAAATAATAGGTATTTTGACTAATGTAGGAAAGCGTGGTCCGACAGGTAATTCAAAGCAAGTAAAGAAACGGGGTGGATCGACAGACAAACCCAATATTGAAGAAGAAACAGAATTTTTCCTTGAGATTTTCGAACCAGGGTTTAATTTTCTGATCTTTCCCTTAACCTCAGTGACTCATATAAACAAATATGTTTTTCCTTCTGTCCTGCGAGCCCCAATAAACTGGCCTTCAGTGAGCTCTGATTGAGACCTGGGGGCTAAACTCGGCAGTACCTACAGATTCTATATGTTTTATGTCTTTTATGAAATATGTAGTACAGTTATCGCCTTGTCTTTTTTTGTACCGTATGAGTCAATAAATCACCGTCTGAGCCTCGGTTTATACATCTTTGTGCAGTCGTGGTCACAAATTTTGCTGATACCTTATACAATAATTACCAGTATACAGCTTTAACATGGAAAATTTCTACTGTCGAACCGTGGCCAGTTACTACACTGACTGAGATGCCCTGGCACCGGCAAATTTTAATACGAAATGCAATGGTAATGATGGTTCTAAACCAAAAAAAAAAAAAAAACTATCGTTAGCTATTTCAGACTAGTCACGTTTATTCAAGTCATGCGCTCAAAATACTAGTGAAACCATAAACTTTAATGCTGTAACAAAATTCAATCAGGAAACTCAGACAATAAAGTGAGACGTGAGAGGTGAGGAAAAAATGTAACAATACCAAAATATCTGTTATAAAGTTACTAGCAATTTTGGACTCTAGCAGTGTCTGTAAATTATAATGAGATCTCAGCCCGCTTTGTCCGTAATGTTACGCAGATCTGATTCTATTGTAATAACAACTGCTTCTGGTACAGGAAATTTTGTAGCATCCCGATGAACGTTTCGACAGTGTTAAGGATGAGAGGTCTGGGAGATGTTGATTACCTGAACTGTAAAGACATAAAGAAAACTTGTCACAATTCATCTCTTGTTTCACTGTTCGTTATCTCGTGACTCGGAATGCTGGCATGCAAGAAAGAGATTGACATAAATAAAAACAGAGGGTAATAACTAGCAGAGAGTTATCAACGTCGTATAATGCATAGGCGTTTTTGGCAGCCTTATTTCTCTCTACTAATCAGTATAATAGAATCTAACTTTTCGCCCACTGACTGCCCTATATAAGGCTGCCAAGAAACTCCCATTCCTTACATATATTTACCCAGAAGATCGCAGCTGCATTGTTTGCCGAAACATTGGATAATTTGTAACATTCGACGCGCCCAATCCCAGAAACCCGAAGTTGAACTCTGTTCATGGAATGAAGCCGTTGAAGTGAACAGTTAACACCTGAGCTGTGATCGTCTGTGGTGTGAAGTATTTGGGAAGATTGAAGCCTTGAAAATGGGAGGGTGGAGGTTACATATGTAGTGGTTTAAATTATTTCATTCATAAGGTGCTGTAATGGATATTTTAAATCATTAATAATAAGGAACGAGTCTATTATATCAGCTCTCGAATATGGCGTTTCGAGTACAGTTATCGACAAGATATTATTACCACACAGGTGTTCAAAGTACTGCAGAAGAAATGTATAATAGGTAAGAAACTTCTTATGGGATTTTGTCCTTGTTTGCTGCATTAAAATTAGTATCTTATTTACATTTCCTACTAATTATGTGTTAAATTCGAATTACTTGTCAAAATAACTTAACCTTGCTGCAGGTGATAGTACGAAAACCACAAGAAAGCCATTAACGTGATTGATATGATCATTTTGCCGGACCTGGGTTCGATTTTCTGTAGGGACAGGTTAACCATCATGTCCAGACCGGCTCTGGGGCTACCCACCCTCATATCCAGTGGGTGCTAGGGTTATTTCTTCAGGGATAAAGCGGCCGGTTCGTGAAGCTGGCAAATCACCGGCTTCTAGTGCCGATGTCAATAATGCGAGGATATTAACTTTCACTCCCTCATACATCTGCGTGATGTGGTGGTTAATTAAGCATTAACTCTTTCTTTTATCGTCTTATGATTATTGTAATTGTACCCTGGTGTATTATCCATTTATTTTCTTACTACTAGGATTATGAAATTTGAACGAATTTAAAAGGAACAGTATTACCGTACTTAATATTACAGTTACACCTACACTCTAATTAATTTATGATTTTCACGCATTTTCTAGCCGTATATCGTGTTAACTCAAACTGAAATCTTATGTCAAGTTGTTTTACAGTGAACGATAGTTCTAGAATCTTATTTTGTTTTCTTTGTGTGTGATCATTCGTACCGGTCTACAAATATGTCGATATGTCACAGATTTGTAATATGACAGCTGAATATTTATTGCCTCGTCTGAAAGACAATATATAATGATAGTCGTAAAAAAAATACAGGTTCAGTCGATTTGGAATTTGAGTGAGTCTGAGGGAAGCATTGTGAAAGAGTATAGGTTGCTTCGCAGAACATCATTAATTCCACAACTAGGAGGCGAGGCCGAAAAACTTAATTCATTCTGGAGATTGAAAAAGGAGACGGTTGAAGAACTGATGGTATCGACAAGCAGAAGATATTAAATATGTATCATAACGGATTCTGTTAGTGTTTCCTGAAGTTTTATCCGATTAATATTAAACGGGAGACTAAAAAAAATGAAGTTAAATTCGGAAGAAAGGTGGCAGATTTGATCGACATATATGGGCCCTAGATTATAAATCTGAATTTTAATTTAACAGACAAAATTGCGGAATTACCATCATCCATTTACGGATATTACGACAACTGTGTAAGTTGGGGGAAAGTTTACGAAGTACTTAAAAGATTTAAAGAAAAGCGTTTATCCAAATTCTTGCCGATTCGTCATTCAAAATCAAAAATATTTCTTAATCGTATGTATTTTTTGAGGGACCTAGTAAAGTATTTGCCGACAACACTGACCACGTGGTCTGGGGATGAACCTTGTTCTCTTGGATACTGGGAACGAATCCCACTGGAGGCATGGATGTCTGCCCTGATCTTTTTGCTCTGTGCTGGTGTCATGTGTAGGTAGAGGCCTTGTGATATTTTGACCCCCATCGAGGAATCGTAAAAACCTGTCGAAAAAGGTCCCAAATGCTCCCATAAGGATATTGCAAAGGTTCACCAAGAACTTTAGATTTACAAGGAAAGATTAATTTTAATTTTATTCTAGAATTTACGCTTTGTTCCTCCAAGTGGTATCTTCTATGAAGGTTTTCCAATCAAAACTTTGTATGTTGTCAGTAACTTCTGCAGTTAAATTCCCTGAGGAAAGCAGAACAGGGGGTGAAAGGGCCGGAGATATGCGGTGTGCTCGCATTATGTCAAGAAAGTGCAGAAACTGCACACATTCGGAACAGGCTGGCTTTCTGTAATTGACCCAGAATTTCAAAGTTATTTCAGACGATGCAGTACGAGACCTAGATATTAAACTCCTCTGAGTCATATCGCTGCTTCTTTGTGAGGAAAACTACACGAAACTTACCACTAAAACTGATACTCCAATCGGAACTTGCAATAAAACGACAAAATTTAGAACATCGAGAATTATCTTAGGAGTATTTTGTGCTGGAAATAGTAACAAGTCTCACGTTTTTGTGCATGAGACGTAACTCTGGAAAAACACGCCGAGTACACTGAGATTCCAAAGGTGTTCTTCACGCATCACCAGGGTAACCAAGGGAATAAAAAATTCAGCAACGATATCAAACGCCACAATGACATCCAGGGTCATTCTTACAATGACATTATTCGAGGTAATACAGAGAATCACTTCGCTTCACAACTGTTGATCCAATATCAATTATACGTGCGAGTAACAAATAAACAACGTTCTTTTACGAATATTTCAAATACACGCGTAAATATTTCCATTTGGTAATAGTTATATTGTATTTTTCTGCTTTCGTGTAAAACTAAGGCTGACATTTATTCCGTAAAATAACTTTTTATACCTACGTATCTGAAGGCTGCATAGACAAAAATAATATTGAAAGTACAGTAAATAAAACATATTTCCTGCAGCTTTTAATAGGCTTACGTGCCTGTTTTTGCATAAAAACAGAGAATAATTGCAATTTTGCTTTACGCCAAAATTTCGTTCGTTTCATATTCATGAACATTTTATGGCAAAGTTCGTTTTTGTTTTTCATTCATCGCCTTCTTTATAGTACATAACAAAACGATAAATTTTACTTCTCGACTCTGACTGTATACGTAATACCACATAACGTCTTTAGGTGAGTTCAGAATTGCGTGTTTAGTTTCGTCCGTCTGTTCGTCTATACGTAGTATCCCCGACATCAGGGTGATCATCCCCCTGAAGAGGGAGGAATTTGCCACCTCTGAAACGTCGGTCAATTTATACCATACTACTTTGTCTATCAAGAAATTGTCTTTTTTTGAAACTGCCACAAGCGATGGTCTTCCTTGTAACAAATATCTGCAAATGACAGGTTTGTGCGCTGACGTCATTTGTAAGAAAGTGAATAAGTAAGAACATTATTTAACCTTGCTTTAATGCCAATATAAATTGTGGCCGAAGGTTATTGGCGCCGGCACTTCGTTTGGGAAATAGGTTTACATGTCGTATAAAGTTATAGTTCATTTTACTGAAAGAGACATGGTAGGATTTGGGCTGGGGGTTGGGGGTTGGGAATTCGCCATCATGAGCACCTGTGGTATGAAGAAACTTCAGAAAAAGTTGTTCTTTTACTTTCATCATTTCCACTTTCTTCTCTTTTTCTTAGTCGTTTTCCAGATTTCCCCTCTGAAATGATATTGCTAGTGTATCTTACAGAATTTTTTAAACTGCTGCTATAAGCAGTAGTCAAGTCGCAGGCGTGTCCATGGTAGTTAATGTAAATTTCGATCGTAATTCATGCTGATGAATGAAGAAATCAGATTTAGAAAGTTTCAGAAAGTAATTTCCTTACTTCCTTTAATTCAGCTGTCTGTTCGATTAAGTGAACTCTCGTTACGTAAAAACTGAAATGATTTTTCATAAATTTAGACACTAATTTTTTGAATCTCAGTGTGAAATTATTTTATGTTGGTTTTCTTCTAAACTTCTTCTTCTTGAAATCAAAATTACATGGGCATTAGAATGCCCCAGAAGTCGGTGCATTGATATTTTTGCTACATATGCGGTCTATAGACATTTTCAAGAAAACTGAGCTTAGGTCAACATCCCAAATTAACGTATTCTAATTAAAAATGAAATAGAACTTGAAGAAGAAAATATCAAAAATGTTGCGAAAGAAAGCATAACCGAGTGAAACTGATTACAGCCCAAATATTATTATTGTCTTTTGATGACATCATAAGGAGGTTGTAGTGTCTTTATCGTTGCTGTGTGTAGTCAAGGCACTCTGTGTTTACTTTGAGGTAGGAACTGGATTTTTAAATGTTATATACATAACCTTGAGAAATTTAATATATGTGGGTCTGTATAATTTTAGAGTGCATGGTGTTAAAAGTGAAGCAAGATTCTACTTTCTTGCTTTCATATATGAGATTTATATGTTATTAAAATTATGTGAGATTTTAGGTTTACTTGTGGGCGAGTATGAAGATGACTGTCTCCTGGGTTGTTGTTCCGTGTAGTCCGGTGGAATTTTACGGGGGTTTCAGAGGTTCTTGCTGCCGCCATCATCAGTGTGGTCTCCATAATAATGGACGAAGCATATAGTAAAGTTCTATCAGACGACACAACGTAGCGACCCAGAAGACAGTTGTCTTTATTACAGTAAGTTTCAAGCCTGGTTTTTAAATATAACCATGCTTTTATTTCAACTACCATAGTCCTTTACCTACGGTTGAAGTAAGTAGCAGTTCCAGCAGTGCGTTCCCAATTTCGGAACGTTGCCCCATCCATCATATGAACCTCGACAGCAATGCCGACTACGTCTCTTTTCGTCCTTCATCCGTCCCTCTCCCGTCTAAGAAGTACACAGGAAGGTTATTATTACGTTATGATGGCTAACAATAAAATGATAACTGTGCTGAGTCAGCATAAGGTCTACAAATGTTTTATATAGTTCTAGTTTGGGGAGTAAGAAGTGGAAAGAGTCACAAAAGGACGGAGGAAGTTCGCCACGTCCACAGACTCAAAATTGCTCAAGTTTTTCGTGATGTATATTAAGTTTCCGTGTACGCTGCAGAAATACTCTTTCCGTGTTTGTTTTTCGTTTGCTCTTTTATCCGCAACATTGAACGTATTTGAGATGAATAATAGGTTAATAGTGTCGCAACACGAAAAATGATTCGTCATAACCAAGAACACCACAATCCAATGATTCAGTTACGAAATTACAAATTACTCTCGTGTATATATATATGTGTGTGTGTGTGTTTTAAGGAAAAGGAAAAAGGCCTAAGTTTTTATATGGCTTTCAAAAGATTTTTGAACTGTGTTTGATATAGACGAAGAGAATGATGGTGGTGCTCCCGTCTTTATAACACAGGTGACTCTCATTATACGCGGATATTGTGTTACTGCGAATTACCGCGTACATTGAAAACGCGTAAAACTGGCAACCTATAAATGCCTATAGATGTCCTGAGTGGTACACAATGAGAGACCTCAGTTTGTAGTCTCGGAGTCAAACGGTGGATAAGTCAATTAATTTGCCCTCGAAACTCAGTGGATTTCATCGGCAGCTTCTGTTGTGACCGCGAATAGGATAGGGATGTATTATGGCTGTCTTCTGGGTTGTAGAATCTCAAATCCTGCAGAATGTTGATGCTTCTCATGCTAAGAACCGCAGATATTCCATACTAGAAATCAGTGCCCAACGTAATTAAGATAGTTAATCCAACAAGTTATTATCTAATTCCCTGGAGTACAGCACTTCTACAGTTCATAATGAAAAATGTTGTGAAAAGCTGATCTTTCGTGTGAAAAAAAAACATAAGTTGTGCATTCAGAAACAGAGGCAGTTAGACATCACATTTACTGTGAAGTCACGCTACTATTGTCAAAACTATTACCAATTTGCCGACTTTAGCCGCACTTACAAATTAAAATAAAAGTGAGACGTCATGCAAGGCTTCAGTAATCCGATTATTACTCGAATCCACTGGCCTTTACACACAATGAGTTAAAACGATCTGAGCATGTCGTTGGAAGTCTTCGTGACATTGGCTATACACGAATCATTACTCTCAGCAACACCCACCCGACCCGTGCGAAAAATAATTCTTACATTCCATGAATTAATTCCTGAAGTGACTGGTGCGAGAATGAGTGGATTATTATACGAGACGCTTACATTATTTTTTCTAGGAGTTTTATTATAATTGTTCTTAATGTATTATGACTTCCTATGACCTTACTCCTGTTTCCCCATTAATCCAATACAATATTACGTTCATACACGCGGCTTTAGAGTAACGTTTCTCTCGCGTTGGGCAAGGGTTTATTGAAAGTAAAGATTTTTATCACTGGAGCCAACCGTGTTATCTTCCAGAATCCGAGCGTCAGCGGGTGGTTGGTTCTGGTGTTGGAGGAAATAGATGCATTGAGATAGGGCTTTCTGAGCTCTCTTTTAACCCCTCAGATCGCATTATACCTATTTTTCACTTTTAATTAATTATAATCATTTCATTGTAGGATACAGACTTTCATAACTTAATGAAACTTAATTAATTAACCAATTAAATATATTTACCTCTTATTTTCTTGAATTTCCGTTGCTTTCAGAGGCAACGGTTCATTGAACACTCCTCACTCGGATACCAAATGAAATAGAGGAGGTTTCCATCTTTATCAGAGGTTGGAAATGTAAAATGAGGACTCAGTATGTCCGCGCATGGTTTTATTGCGTGGACATGGGTACCTCCAGGGATGCTGCGAGGGGGATGGTCCAGAGATAAGTGAGTTACTCTTGCAGGTCCTGTTCTGTCCTCCCGGGAGGAGCAGAGGCGAAAGGAAATGCTTCCGGGGATTGAACGAGTCCGGGGGCACACACTATTGGCTCAACGTAAACAGATTTTATTTTTTGGGTAAAGTAAAAAAAGACGGAAGAAGAAAGTAAGAAACGTCCACATTTTAAAGTTCCCTACGACGAGTTTTTCAGATCTGCTTCTTTCCTTGTTAGCTTTACATCTTCAGTTCTAAGTCTGACGCAAACTAAAACGCGTTGCGTGTTTATTTGGCCGAATGTCCTTAGCTGACATCATCATCCTTTCTTTCCATTGTATCTGAGTACATTTATCATAACTTTATCTAATTCAATTCTAAAGGGTTTTGACGACGGTAGTTTATACTTAAAATTATTCATTGTCAGGACTTTTTCCATCGTCTGTTCTTTAAAATCACGACGTTTCGGAAGCTGGTTCTGTCTCCGACTTCAGGTGATAGGTACCTACTCTGTTGGGTCCCTTAAATAGAGCAGACGATGGAAAAAGTCCCGACAATGAATAATTTATCTCATGTTTTATCACAACGCTTTCTAGTTTAGAATAAAAAGAGTCAGAACGGAAAAAAAATGCACAGTAGCAAAGAGTGGTTCAAACCGCATGTTTGCAAGTAATTTTCTTGTATTTCTATTTCATATAATACATGTTTTCATTACGGATAGTTTTAATTCTTGAAATTAATTGATGCCAATACCAGATACAGTAAGAATTTGTAGCCGAATATGATTAGTCACTCATTTGTCCTATTCTTAACAAACGCTAGGGATTTATAAAGCGAATCTTTAAAGTTTGTAAGTCTTACTGTTTATATTGAAAACTAGTTCCACTCAGTTCTAAAAAAAATGTACGCTAATTATAATAGTTTTAATAGTGATAAATTATGTTGAAGCGATAAGTTGATTTCCCAGAGGTCTGATAATATTGAGGGCAAGTGAGTCATCTTGACAATGAGACCATAATACTAGGCTCCTAAGCTACAATAATTATTCTTGTTAATTAAGTATCGATGTTATTCTTTTGGATTGTAAGTCGGTTGGTATCTATTTTACGGAATTACACGGCGTCACGATCCATTACAACAGTATCGACATATTCATCGCCGTTAGAATTTCAGATCTCTCATTATAGATTTATTTTCAAGAATGTAGAGACTTCACCTTTTTTACGTCTCGCGTCACACAACCAAGTAACATTTGTCGTAGAATAATGTATGTTTTATTTCCGTACAGAATAGAACTTCGTGTTGAACAAAAACAAACCAGAGTTAACAATATTTCAAGATGCAGAAGAAATATGTGAAATTGCCAGCTTTAACACACTGTCAACGTCATAGAAAGTTTTTGTGTTGCATCTAGCAATGCTTGGCTCGTAAACTGGTTAATGTTTAGAATGGCTGGATTATCTATGACATAAAGAGGTTTGCTTTTAATAAGTTGTATCATTTACGAGGTTGTACCTGTTTTGGGCATACTTAGAATATTTTCTGTACAGTACATCTTACGAGTGCAAGCGCTTCAGTTAAAACCCTCATAAAATGTGCCACTAGACGTTAGTTAAGATCGGTCATACTGTGTCCCAGAATTGAAGATTAGATTCATTACTAAATTAAGAATGCAGTATCCGTATTGACATTCTGATGAGCAGCTTCTGAATTGTTGACCTTTCCTGTTACTTAGAACGTAATCAGAATGATGAGCATGGAGTCTGCTAGAAGCGACTAGGAATACGTATAGACCGTAGGAAGTTTTACGATGATTAACTGGCTGTTTCACTGAGCATTCTCCTAATGGGGATAATTTGCATAACCACTTCATGGCAAGCGAAATATTATCCTAGAATATAAATTAGTCGTACGTTTCCGTTCTAACCTCACTTCATTCCACAACAAAAATTATATAGTTTTGTAGTACCAGTTTGTGTATCTGTGTGTCTATCAGCGCCTCGAATATTTTAAAACAGTTTAGTGGATTATTATTATTAGGATTTTTAAGAAGTTCGTGCCACAAGAGATTAACCTAATTTTTATGTTTTTCTTTTAAATTTATGAAGTCATTAATACTGACGTACAGGTTATGTGAACATCTGAGTGAATGAGACACTTTATTTTTGTATGATCAACTGGAGAGCTCTTTTTGGGCAGAGCAATGGACCTGTCGTAAGACAGAACACTTAATAATAATAATAATAATAATAATGCAAAAGCTAAGAACAATCTGTCTCTATGCCCATCCAGACATAGAGGTTCGTGATTCTAGGGCAAGTAATGCAAACTTGGGGGCAAAAATTCCTTACTCTGGCAATGGTTATTATTTATGAATAATACGCACATGTTTATAAACATCCCATGAGGCCTATTATATAACATAATCATTTTTTTTAAGTCTGTGGTGGCAGCTTATTATCTTAGGTATGTGATTAAAGATTTTGCTTGAAGGATGAATACTTCAGCTAGCATGCCTTTGGTTATATTGAAGAGTAAAGAGTTGTCATTGTTAGTGCATAGTTCCGTCCTGATTTCCATAAAGTAACGATAAAAATGGATTCAACTAACGTTTTATATCTGTTATCAAAACACTTCCTTTGAGGATATTTCCTCGGGCGTTATGTGAACCGAAGATTCTGTCATAGTACGCAGGAAGGAAGAAAGTCGGAGAGGAGTTATGTGGTCATGATCACAAGTTATTGAGTTCCATTTATAGAAGCTTTTTCATCTATTTGCAAACAAGAAAAGGGGTATAAATGCGGGAAGATTTGAAGTCGAATAAAAACGTCCTATCCATGTTCCCTTGCCTTTACCTGCATTCTCTATCACACGTCAGACTTGAGATACGAGTAGAGAAGTGAAGGACGAGGTATTACCTCAGAGGCGTTGTCGAGTAGAGGTGGGGAGGGAGGATTCCAGCAGTAGATCGCAATATCATCCTCAGCATCAAACGAACGCGTCCTCAAAGCCCAGACACAATGG
This sequence comes from Zootermopsis nevadensis, assembly GCF_000696155.1. Next base: position 546,010 of record NW_019060044.1, read on the forward strand.
GGTTGGGCAGAGACCCACTCAAACCTCCCTTCTTAAACCCACCTCCTCCTAGAAAGACACTCGGCCATCGGAGAGAAATTTGATTGAAGTCGAGCGGGAAAGTTGGTAGACGAAACGAGTGGAGGACAGTCAGACAAGTTGGCGTTCCATTCTGTTGCCCCTTGAACTACACAGTAGTCGGTGTGAGATTTCATTTAGTGACCTTCTGCCTGCGGGTGGAAAAAAGGGGCAGAAGACGCAATATCTTCCTTCAGACAGACCGTATTACATGAGCGTAATAAATCTCAAACGCAAGTTTTAAGGGACACGATAAACCTCACTTATGGTGACTGCACCTTCTTTTCAGGTTCATATCGCTTAATAAAAATTGTATACTGAAACACTTGACCTTTGTTTGCATTAGCTCTAGTAATATCATTTTCAGACGTGTACGTATCGCAATCAAATTTTAAAATTGGAAAGATTTAAAAATATATGAATATGAGCAGAAATGTCACAACATGCGAGGATATTCCAATGTGTCAGATTACGAGGCGCGTCCACAAAGTAAGTTTCCCACTCGTCCCACAGCTAGCAAACCTTATATTGCGCGAAGCGGCTGTGCATACGTGATAGAGCAATGACGTAGCATGGCGCATGCACTAACGGTACTTCCCGCGTTCTCACAGTAGCATCGTTGCAGCTGTTGAAGATGGAGGTTCTTATTCCAGCTCCCGCCGACTGTGAAGTGCGGTCAGTGATAACGCTAGGCCGCACACGGCTCGACGGACAGCAAGTCTCCTGCAGGAGTTCAGCTGGGAGGTGTTTAATCATTCACCCTACAGCCCGGACCTCGCTCCCAGTGATTTCCATCTTTTCCTACACCTCAAGAAATTCCTGTCCGGTCAGCGTCAGCGTTTTGAGAATGAAAGAGAGGCGGAGATGGTTGTCACACAGTGGTTCCAATCCCAGGCGGCAGACTTCTACGACACAGGTATTCAAAAGTTGGTCCCACGGTATGACAAATGTCTCAAATCCGGTGGCGAATATGTTGAAAAACTTTCTTGTTGTGGTCTTATTTTTAATTCGGTGGTACGTGTTTAAATCATGTTTTGGTTCAGCTCAACAACAACGTATGTAGGCCCACACTAACGTTGACGTTTGTTTGATCACTTAATAAGATTGTAAAGGTAATACGTCAGCTGCAAATGAGAATAATTAAGCCAGCTCATTTCCAAACAAAACAATATATAATTCTCGTGACATTGCAGCAAGATAGTTTCGGTGTAATATATCTTAAGAAGAAACTCTGAAATACGCTGCTTAGGAGTATATCTGTCGCAGACTCACATATGAATAAGTTTTAGTTGTATTTGTTCATTCCTAAACGTGCAGCCGTGGAAAGTCCATTGGCTTTAGGTATAGTCACATAACGTTTTGAAGGATAATATTGACCTTTGCAGTGAAAATATTGATCTGACCAAATTTAAGGTTGATGTTTATTTGTTCTTGTCTCACTGGACGCGGCGTTGGCACCGAAGTATTATGACCGTCCGGTGAATATGTACTTCAAACGATTTAGTACAGTTTTTGAAGAATTACATTCGAGTATTTTATGCATGTGTGTCATTGAATCGAAATAAAAGTTGATGATTTCTGTCTTCTGGGTTATTGCGCGGTGTAGTCTGGTCGATGTTTATCAACGTTTCAGAGGTCACACTGCCTCCGTCATCAGGGCGTTGAGTATGAAGATTTCTGTCTTCTGGGTTGTTGCGCTGTGTAGTCTGGTCGATGTTTACCAACGTTTCAGAGGTCATACTGCGTCCGTCATCAGGGCGATGAAGATTTCTGTCTTCTGGGTTGTTGCGCTGTGTACTCTGGTCGATGTTTACCAACGTTTCAGAATTTCCCTGATGACGGAGGCAATATGACCTCAGAAACGTTGGTTAACATCTACCAGACTACACAGCGCAACAACCCAGAAGACAGAAAACTTCATACTCACCGCTGTGGAAACCTCAAATCTTACGAAATAAAAGTTACCTAACTAAAATGAATGAGGGGCAATCCCTATTAAAATTGCACACTCGGAGAACATTAATCTAATATTAAACATATTAGTAAGTCGAATTCTTAAATTAAACTAGGTATTAAAATAAGCTTTTATATAAACTATATTCTTATGAATAAATTCAGGATAAGTTTTAAAATATACTGGTATGACTATAAGGGAAGAAAGTTGCTGAAAATTACAGGGTCCGAAAATTGTGCTTAGGTGCATTGAGTAGTTTTTCTTCTACTTTTTTTTTATTAGCTTTTGTGAAGTTATTGAAGTCAACAAAAGAGGAAGTTGGATCGAATGATAGAATTGTAAAGTGGTTTTCTTCTAGTCTCCCTACGTATGTGTGTGTCGGATATCCGGTTGAAGAGAAGCAGGAAGACGGAAGCTTTACATACAACTGCTTCGACAAGTAGGGGCTGAGAATCGATTTCTGTTTTTCTGTCAGAGTAGTGCGTACAACTCGTATCGTGATCTTGGAGTCTGTCTAGGTGGAAGAGGTGTTATTCGACTATGCATAAGACCGTGGTGTTATGTAAGAAGAAACGACCCCGTTTTTTTTTCATATCTGGCTGTACTCAGCACAGCACAGTGTTACAACCCTCGACAGTGATTACAAATTTACGTGAAAATAACATTTAATTTTGACAGATGACAGTATATTCTTTAAACACTTACTGATAATTACAGTTTTTAGTGTGGGAGTATCACAGTATTAAACAACGTAATTAACAATAAACCCCTCTATAGACGAACATTGAGCTTTCCTTTCTGAGGTTTGAGGTTCGTACGGCGATAGACGAATATTGAGCTTTACTTTCTGAGGTTTGAGGTTCGTACGGCGTTGAATAAGTCGATTATGTTCTTTCAGGTACCGAAGAAATATTGGTAGAACCTTTAAGACTACACATCATAACCAAGAAGACTGAATTACAAGTTTCGGGTTCTCACGTCGGCAGGTATGAAGGTGATCCGTCTTGTGAGGTGTTGTACCTTTGAGTCTGGTAGATGTTTACCGACGTTTCGGAAGTGCTTGTTGCCTCCATCATCAGGGCTGAAGTTTGTGAAAACAGAGGCAGTGTATTCCCCTCCAAAATGTTAGCAGCACGGCGTTACAATCCAAATACCAACATTGACATCCTCACCGTTGCGAGAACTCGCGTCTCGTACGAAAGGCGGCCTCGTTTTCCATACTGCTGCCGTATTTTAGGGCGTGCCGCATAAGCCCGGGCTCCGAAGGAATTCGGCGTGTCTCAGTTGCACAGGAAAGCTTTCAGCTCAATCCTATCAATCTGGAAATGCTGGGAAGGAGCAGCTGGACGTGTTTTGTATTGACTTGTGTGCACGAGCTCGTTTCTAGATGGATTTCTTCTTCGCTATCACCTCGGATCCTGGCGATGCTCCTGTCAGAAAATAAACATCTTCCGTAGTAACACTTTTACCCTAAGGCCCGCCGTTCTGAGTTACAAATTATTTTGTTATGCAAATTTACATTTTTGGTGATGACACTGATAAAAATACCTTCAAAATAAAAGTTACAGTTAATTTTAATTGGCACAATTCTTGTTAGCATTCAGTTCAGAAACACTGGCATGTCTCTTATCAACAAACCTAAATATTAAAATAAACATAACTGACATTTGATTTTTATACGGTGTGAAACTTGGTATTTTACCCTAAGGAGGAAACGTATGTGAGTGCCTGAGAAAGAACTGTTAAGATTTATTGTACCTAAGAGGGAGGAAGTAACACGACTGAAGAACGCAAGTAATAGGGAGATTCATAATTTGTACTGTTCACTAAATATTATTAACTCTTTCAAAATAAGGAAGATATAATGGACGATACACGTAGTAAGCATAGGACATGATAAATGTATAACATTTTATTTTGAAGATCCAAGGGAACAGAAATTTGGAGACATGGGTCAGATGGAAGGATAATATTAATATCGATTTTTTAATAATAATTGTGTGAGTTGTATGCAGGCTAAAACTTGTGAAGACAGTAATAATCCTTAAGTTCCGTATCAATAGGGAAATTTTTACCTAGTGAACAACTACTAGCTTCTCAAGAAAATTGTTTCTCATGGAGTTAGTTCATGCATCAGTATTATTCTCTTGGTTTTGTGAATAAATTAAATACAAGAAGAAGCATATGTCAAATACGGCACGTTATTTTTCAATATAAAGAAACTGTCCTTGAAGTAAGTGGTTTAGGTGTGAGTCCAAGCACACATAACCACAGGGGAACTTTCACCAGAGGATGAGATCTTCGGAGAACTTCACCCAAGCATTTCCTTTCAGTCCTCGCTTTATTTAAAAATTCCCCACCTACCGTTCACGACATTTGTACTCCACATATAGAAAAATAAATTTGCTGTATTCAGCCACCAGACACGGTGAATACATACATACATACGTACAGCAAAAATCTCTACCTCAGGACTCAGTCTTCGATGTCTCGATCCATTCCACACTTCACATGTGGGAGGAATACGTTGGATGACATCTCTGTAGGACATACATATATTCAAACCCAGAGAGCATCGACTTATTTCTATTCTAACCCACTTTCCATTTTTCTTTCCCCTAACCGAAGTCTAAACAGCTTCCAACACAGAATGAAACCTTCTACCATCAAAATATCCCTCTTGTTGTGGGGGATCTGAGATTATCACAGCCATGAAGACGTGGATGTTGGTATTCTCGGATGTCACACCTTGAGGACTGGTAGGGAGATGTCAGCGTTTCGGAGGAATATGATGCCTCCATCTGTAGGGCTGAAGATCTACCTTAATCTTTTCATGATGGCTGAAATTAAAATGTGATGGCTGCCTTTCTTTGTTACAAGTTATCTTCGAATAAAATATGGTTGTCTTCTGGGCTCTTTCGCCGAGTAATCTGGAACAAGTTTATCGCCGTTTCGGAGGTGTTGCTGCCTCCATAATCAGATCAACAACCCAGAAGATAGCTATCTTCATACTTGCCGCCATGAGAACCTCAAATCTCGTGAATTTGAATTCTTAAACAGGCAAATAATTTTTGTTTCTCAGAGCTTTAAATGGTATTCTACGACTTTATAGTTTTTGACAAGTCCACATGTTATTGAAATGTGGAATATTGACAGTTATTTTGGCTCGAGTTCAACATCCTTCTACGTGCAGTGCATTCACACAAGTTCCCAACAAATTTAGAGACAGACCCATGAAAGCGAACGCCAGCCAGCCTGTGTATTCTGTCCCAAAACAAATATGGTAAGCCATGATAAACCCTGGCAGTCGTCTAGTCAGGAAATAAACTTTTTACAAATACACGAATGGATTTAGTTATAATTTACATTTACTTTGTAGTGTAGTGTTTGTGCAAAGTTTGGATTAAACTCTCATTATGGTTTTGCTAATTTACCTTCCATGCAAACAGCTGTTTTGTCCTCGTATGATGTAAAATGGGCAGTCCGTGTTATTCCATTCTGAAGGCTCTATTGAAATACGAAACGAAGGAGTTGAATTCGTTTCGTATATAAGAAATCTTTGTATTACCGAGGTAATCCGTCTTCATCAATGACGATTCAACCAATCATATAAAGATTTATTCATATCTGGTTTTGTTAATCTGCCTTGAAAATTCGAATTGTACTTTCTTGGGGTGTGACGTCATGTAGTCTTGTAGCTGATTAGCAACATTTCGGAGGAATACGTCGCCTGCGTCTTCAAGATTGAAACCTATTAAGACTTCACACCACAGTCGACATATTCATCGCTATTAGAACCTGAAATAGATGCTGTACTTGTCTCTGACATTTTGTTGATTTGAAATTTATGAAAAATTTGCTCCGTGTAAGTTATTGATGATACATTTCACTCATGTAGACACTTTTAATTCAGATACGAAATCTACTGACAAAATGAGCAAAACAACATTTCACTTCACGAGGTGCAGGAGTTTCTTTACAGAGCAGTAAATAGAATTCACGTCATCATTGAATTTACTTTCAGAAAACAGCATTAAAGACGTGTAATTGGTAAAGAGGCCGATGCTCTGTACTCTCGTCTTTCGTAAATAACTTTAAGTTTTTAAAATAACCTCCGCCCTATTTAATTGTGTCTTTGTAATAGAGTTTAGCGCGTTTAGCGATTAATCACTGCGTAGACTGTAATTAAGTTGAAATTCTTAGTTAGAATCCTTTCTCGTTTCTCGCATTTACGTCCTTAGACGTAAAATTCGTGGTTTGAATTACGTTCAATATCCAGGCAACAAGGAATAAAGGCTCAGTGTGGCTAACAGATACACGGGTAGCAACTTTATTCCGTTCAGTTGGAAACACTGACATGTTTGTTGCACTAGTTCGAATCACAATTTAACCCTTTTCAGCTTTTAATAATCTTCAGTTTGCAGAAGGTCAGAATGGTTTATACATTTTATTTTTATGATTCCACGTCGCTTTTTCTATGGCAATTATATGTTGCAGTTGTTCGTTTGGAAATGTTCCGTGTGAAAAAAAAATCACAGTTTCAGCTCGAAGAGGATTTTAAAAAAAACTAAATCCCTATTTGCTTTCGTCCTGAGGGTAAAATACGACCCCGCCTTCCAGCCTAACTCTTCTACCTTCAATTCCAAGCGCCAACACTGCACCTGTGACGTCATGGGGCTAATCTTTGCTCACATTTTTTATCGTCAGTCTGTCCTGTGTAATCCTCCCTCTACGCACCATTCCCTCCTTTTACTTCTGGCTTTCTTTGCCTCGCTGTCCTCTATCCTTACTTCTGCCATGATATATCACTTACTCCTTCCCAACTCCTTCATCTCATTTGTCCAGAGCCAGCTTGCAACTCCGAAGTCTTTAAGAGTCACGCAGTCAAAATACCTTAAGATACGAGAGTCATTACCTTCATCATACATCATGGACACCCAAAGAATATGGGAATCTTGCACACAAACTAATGTACTCTGTATTGTGTGCAGTATCGAAGTTGTCAGAGGAGCTTAGTTTTCTTTTTTAGTCAAACTCTCTGACAGCTCGCTTTTCTAGCTTCAGATTCTTTGTACAGTTTGACAAGGGCAGGAAAGGTAAACATGAGAAATTTGAAATTCATACAAACTTTTAGTCGTCAAATCTGAAGGGGACAGATCCTTGGAAAACCCAGTCATACACTTTATAATATTTTTAAAATGGTTCTTAACAATTTTGGTTTGAAGAAACGGGTTTCTTACGTTTTCTTTTTTCTGGACACGGCAATTTATCTACTGGTTTTATTAATTCGGGGAGTTTCTAGACTATCTGAGCGTACTTCTAGCTTTTGAAGTGGAATTATTTAAGACTGTATTGATTCATTACACTTAATGAAGATGAATGCCAATTATCATCAGGTTTCAGTACTCTTATACTATTTTATTTTCTGTTCCTCCCAGGGGATGTTTTGCCTTTCTTATTTACTAAGTTCAGCCGATTTTAGATGTACGTATTATTAAGGCGACAAGAATAGTTAAAAGCAAATGAAACCAAAATTATATGTGGAATGTTACCCAGACGTAGTTACATACTAAGACCAAAACTGATTGTAGTTTAGCCTGAATCTGACAGCTACAAATCTGATTCAAAGCTGAGACGGAGCGGGTTTATTTAACGACGCTTTTAACTGAGATTCGTAAGCTCATAAATGATCGAACGAGTATGTACGAGGCGCGTCCACAAAGTACGTTTCCCACTCGTCCCACAGCTAGCAAACATTATATTGCGCGAAGCGACTGTGCGTACGTGATAGAGCAATGACGTAGCATGGCGCATGCACTAACGGTACTTCCCGCGTTCTCACAGTAGCATCGTTGCAGCTGTTGAAGATGGAGGTTCTTATTCCAGCTCCCGCCGACTGTGAAGTGCGGTCAGTGATA
>NW_019060044.1:554021-586086 GCF_000696155.1 Zootermopsis nevadensis
AATGTCTCAATTCCGGTGGCGAATGTGTTGAAAAATAGCTGGACACTTGCTGTATCTGTTGCAATAAATATTTCCATGAAATTGTGTTTTGTTTCTGTAAACGGCCCCAGGGAAACTTACTTTAAGGACGAGCCTCGTATTTTGAGTTCTGGTTTCGTATGATTCTCAGTGTAAACATCAACCGCTTGCCCGTCAATGGAGAAGTTTAGTGTTTTCTTTTCGGTACGGACTGAAGTTTTAAATTTTCGGCTGCATAGGGGAATTTATCACGTCCCTTGCAGATTAAATTAAATCTTGATTAAATGTAACTGATATGTGTTTAACGTGTGGTGTGTTGTTATTAATGATTTTTTTACTCCCTCCCGTCTATTATTTCCAGGTTTTAAATTGACTCGTGAAGCTATGTTAGTAGTGTAATACATGTTGGTGCCTTTGTGAAATAAAATCCACGGGGCTGTTAACACTGCAGTATGTTGTAACAATCACAATGCGAGTTTTTTTTTGTTTTATTTATCCGTGTACTTGTCAAACACAAAGTTACCACGCTGTTGTGGCGCCACTGTTGCACGAATTTTAGGAACAGATCGGAACAACGGGCGTCCCCTGTAAAGGCAGACACGGTCGTGTCAAGCTTGTTGTGCGACTTTATTGTACCGGCGTAGGACATCACGATTTTCTCTAACACTTTCCGTCAGTACAGACCATCAAAATTTATAGCAGTTACATGAGTCTCAGAAAAAAGAAATCCTGTTACAATCGATCGGTCGATTATTATTCTCCGGTTAGGCGAAAATATTATATCGACACTCCATCGCTTTTTTTTTTGTAATTCACAAATTTATTTTCAATTTTTTTACTGAAATTTCGTAAGTCTCGGTAAATCACGCACCTCCGAAACGTCCATGATCTCCCACGAGACTACAGACCTCACAGAAGACATTCATCTTCATAACAGGCTCTTTGATAACTGTAGTTTAATAATTGATTTTTTAAGAGTGAATTGAATGCATTTGTCCTTCAAATCTATCCTGACAAGAAAGACTCCAGAAACTCCAGGTGAAGAAATAGCCTCATTGCACTGAATTCGAGCTGACACCTAGGTTGACCACTCTGCTTCTGCACGCAACATAGTTGCTCGCGTGGCGATCTACAGCAATATTCCTATAATCTCTGCCGTAACAAAGAAACAGGATACTAACGTTACAACGTTTAATGCGATTTGAGAACAAAAGAATATACAATGGCACATCACGCTATGAGAATGCAGAGTTTAATTCGAACCCGCATGCTTTCACTCTGTGTTCTGTTTCGCATTAGCTACGTATTCATTTATAAACCATGTTAATTCACGTGACAGAGAGGGAAAGTATTTTCAGGGCATTTTGTGATGAAGAGGATTTAGTTAGCTTTATGTGGTTTAATTGAACTTTCTCTTGTTTGTATAACCGAAGCAAATAGATGATATTTTGGGTTGGATGTTACACCGTGTAGTCTGGTAGATATTGATCAACGATTCAGAAGAACCTACTGCATTCATCATCAGGGCAGTGCCCCTTGAACGTCGGTTGGTATCTACCAGACTAAAATAAATAAAATCCGGAAGAAAATGGCGTTTAAGAGTGATTTATTTAACTTATTTCAAATCATTTAAAGGCGGAAGAAACCGTCAGTATTTGGTTCAAATTTAAATTGTTTTAATTCCAGCAACATTTAATTTTCTTTTTCGTCGCCAAGTAAAGTAATGAAATTAAGATCAAAGTATGCTGAGAAGATTAAGTCTTAGTTCTTTCTCCTCAGTGACATTCAGAGAAGAGGCTTTACTTCTTACTTCGTCTAGAATCTGTCATAATGTCACAGCATACTCGTATGTCATAGAACATAACCTTTGTTAATTCAACTTAAATATAATGGTAGATGATTAACTGTTTACAAATGTGTAATATTCCTGTTGTTGAGTATTATAAAGTTACACGTTTTACTTGTACGTACACTTACTAAGATTTATCTATCACCTCACGTACAGTTTTGTTTTTAGATAACCACAGAAGTATTCAAAAGGAGACACGCTCTCTAAGATGCTATATAATAAAATTATATGTCGTAATTCCCTTAGAAAAGTGTAGTAACTTTGCTTGTCTTTCGATGTAACAACTTTAGTTTAGAAACCACAGGCTTTCAGAATGTTTAAAATGTTTCTGGTGTCTTAGTTGCAGCATTCAAAGGCATGAGAAGATTCTTAATTCCCATTTGCGTCACAAGAACACTTCACTCCGTCAGCTTATTACTTTCATGTACGTTATTCCTTAAGCTATTTTTGTTGGAGTTCCATTAATGTCTGTAGATTACTGGTGCCTATGTCGTGCTGCAGGCTTGTATAATTTCTTACATAATGCGCTTCAATTTCTCTCACGTCACTTAAACAGCCGCTGTATAAAATTAAATTACCAAACGTACTGGGGTTTAATTTAAAGTCATCTTCCATGACAGAGGCTTCAAGTTTAGTTTTTAATGTCATTATACTTTTGGGGGAAATAGTATTTTTATTAATTATACTTTGAAATTTTCCCCCTTTTTTGAAATTGTTATGTGAAATTTCGGCTAATTATTCAACGTTAAACTGTTTATGGATCCTAAAGCGTATAAGAAATATTGAAATCTATGTTTTATTTCCAAAAAATGAGCATTTTATTTATTATTTCTAAAAGCAATTTATTTCTGTTCTCATAAGTGATTTGTTTTATGTAAATTAATAGGCACTTCGGAATATTTCACATGAAGACTGATATGTGTTTAAGCGATTCTGCTATTGCGAATCAACTACTAAGGATTCCTGGTCTGTCCTGGGTTCGAGTCCTGGCTAAAAACCTAAGTAGTTCCAAAACGAAGTGCAAGACAAAAGTTGTTCGTTCCTAAGAGATTACGTGAATTAACGTCAAAGTCCCGGAAGCTCACCTGGGTTCTAGTCTCGGTGAATATTCTGTGTCTAGGAATAATTTTTTCTATTATATTCAACGAGATGTGATCCTCGGGAAGATGTACATGACACATACCAACCCACGACGAGAGGCCTGACGATACGCGATGCGACTCCGACACATGACGCCATCTTTTGCGGAGATGAGCCTTGAAATACCGGAAGACGGAACACGAGCTCGGGGAACCCACAAGACACGATGCTGGAAAACCTACGCCGAGCGTAGCGACGCCGATTCGGAAAACCAAACTAAGCGAAGAAGCACCTCTGGAAGTTTTTTTTTTTTTGGACGACGTTTACAACCGAAAATTAGCGAGGCGACGCCAAATATGCCGACGACAGTGCCAGTGCATTTAAATAATTTTTAATAATTGACCACGAGGGATGAGGACAAACCCCGAGAATCTTCAGTCACGAGAAAAGGTGTCCAAAATGATGACGTAGGAGTCAAGAAACGGGTACAAAATTTTAGTTACAAACCCTGAAGAGGCCACTCAGAAGATTTAGGTTTAAATGCGAGGATAATATTAAAATATATTTTGGATAAAGAGAGTAAGTGTTTGATGACTGGATTCATCTGACTCAGAATAAGTGTCGCTGGTGAGCTGTTGTGAACACGTTGATGAACGTTATGTATGTGTAAGAGTCGGAGAATTTATTGAACAACGGAAGGTACTCCGAGCTTCTGAATAAAGACTCCGTTCCACCGAGTTTAGTTAGTAATAAACGGCAAAGGTCCACTTGTGCCACTCGAGTGGAAACAATGAACCACTGCCCTGAGTTATCGTGACCGGAAAACATTTGGTACTTGCGTGAGACGTGCTGAATCCTGAGTAGGCGAAACAACAAAAGCCATGTTAGGATTCCGATCCGCTTTTCTGTGGCTTCGCTCTGGATTACTGTGATTTGCCGGTCGAAGGGGCTTAATGTATAGGTCAAAGAATCGGAGATACGATATCCCATACAGCAGCTTTTCCCCTAAGGCCTCTCGCCTCGAATTTATTGGATAGAAAGTTGTAAGAATTTTGTTTTCGTGGTTTATATGCTTTACATATGTGACATACTGTATGGTTATTATACTTGTAAATTCTGAATTTAATTTCTTAGGAAAATAAATGAACGTGTTATATTTGTATTGCGTTATTCCTGTGTTCACTTATTATGGATCGGAAAATCATAGAAAACGTTTACGAGTTACAATATTCTACAGGTCTTTGTTTTAAAGATTCCTGATATTTCGTTATATTAGGATGTGAATATTTAAACCTATATACTATATTTACACTTGAATGTTTGTATATAGGCTTTAACGGGTAAACAGTCCGGTTATTATAAAGAATAACCTATGTATCATACTGTAATTATATACAATTAGAGGCTATCATCAATAATGAACTTTACTCCTTCATTGTAATCAATACGTTCGTGTACGTCTGTAATAAAAAAAATCATTTGCTCTCGGTCGCTGTAGTTGTGTGCTGTACTCGTTTCGCTTGGGGAGGAGCTATGACGTCACTTCCGTGCAGGGCAAAATTCAGTTGGTAAATGTCACCATACACTCATTACTACACGTTTCTCTGGTGCACGCAAAATGTATACAAAAATACAGCACCCGTAATTTCAGTACATTAGAAAATGTTGTAACGACCAGCTTCTAAATCATTATTTAGCATTATAGCATTTTTCACAGAAGCTATTCCCGGAGGTTACAACTTCATTTCATGCCCCATAAAATCCTGCCGCTGTTAAAAGTTCAAGAACACTGATACCACTACCACACAACTACCATAAATATCCCTCGAACCTCCTTTCGATGTACGAGGTAATGCCAACATAATTCGTCGTAAGCGTCTGTTCATATTAAATCAGATAAACGGAAAACCTAATAATGGTGATGTAAGTAAAGTTTTACAGAAATGTTAATTACTGTTTGTAAACAAGTAAAAAAACATGTCATTTCTGAAGTGTGATGATTGTTATCTGTCTATTACTTTTAAATGTACATGCGTATTGTGTTTTGCATTTAAAACTTGTCATACTTACACTAAAGACCTAAGATTACAAATTAGAATATAAAATATTGCCTCACTTTAAACTTATTTATATGTGACATCTGATGTTTCCACGGCGATGAAAATTTGGATTGTGATCTTCAGAGTTATTAGGTGTTTGTCCACGTTTTGAAAGAATCAAACGCTTCCATCTCAGTGTGTTAGACTTATAACCTGAAGATGGAGAATATAGGTTCCTGCAGAACGTCGACAACTACCCACAAGACTACACAGCGCCATAAGCTAGAAGATAATCCAAATACATTCGAAATTTAGGCCTATGTTGCAATGACATTTATTCCTATTTCATCATGTAATTTTCTCATCATGACCTCTGAGTCTGTGTTCAAGATGGACAACGTTTCACAATAATAATTACAGGTAAATTTATAATTTTTATTATTTTAATACTTAGATTTTTAATATGAAGAGACGGGAAGATGAAATTATGATCTTCGTGGTTGCGAACATTCTTAGCATGAACTCTGCTCTTAAGTTCATCATAAATATAAATTTTGTCTTTAAAAAAAATAGTTGATAACTTATGCAGATAACTCTTTGAGACGAAATTCAGATAGTGGCTTTTCTGTATGCATTTCTTATATATATCGAGCTTGTATGGCTTCCTTGTTGACAACATAAACATTGCAGGTCATTTTGGGTTGGATGTGTGGTTGTAACGAAGCCACAAAATTACCGAACAATGAGATTATTACCTCGGTATAGGATTATCAGTCTTTACGACTGCGGAAGAGAATGGCTTATTAAATGCTGTTGGGTTGAATGCAGTCCATGTGGACCTAAATCAAAATCAGCTTATGAGAATCAATAGTTGACAGAGAACGAAGTGGTTTGTCCATTAGCTTACTGAAACAATGTTACGTGTTCTAATCCAATCCGATCGTCACAAATTTGTTTATCTCGTCATACAGGCAGCGAAGTCTTTCCTTCACCTGTGCATTGTACATCATCAGCGCAAAAGTGACCAAAAGACATACATGTTTTTCACAGTGAATAGATTTTTTAAACCTGAAACACTTTGTTCGTGTCTGAAGAAGGCTTTTGATCATATAATGCCTCATTTATATTAACTCATTTGTGAGCGTGTTAAATCGATTAACTTTGAGCGGCTGTTGAGACTTCATGTTCTGTTTCGTCGATAATGAAGATGACTGTTTTCTGGATGTTGTGCCGTGTAGTCTCGTAGAAGTCTGCCGCCTCTCTCACCAGAGGAAATGATCGCCGTCATGATGGAGCCAGCAAGTACCTATGAAACTTCGATAAACGTCTACCAGGCTACACGGCGGAAAAACCCAGATGAGAGTCACCTACGAACAATTTCATAAGTTTTTTTTCTTACTTTTAATTGGCCTGTCCTGGGGATTTGATAGTTTTTAAACGATTTTTCATTATAAAACTCTTAAACAATTAATTCGATCCTAATTCAAAGTAACTATTTTTCCAGAATGTTTTTTTTTATATTGACCATAGATAGGAACGGAGATTTATTGTCAGAATTGAAGTAATTTGGCACTCTTTACCCGGTGTAATGCATGCAAGTCTCACTTCTTCAGACATACTGTGATATTCACGCCGAGAAACCAGAATTCCCAATCACCTTAAAGGATAGTTTACATTTAGCCGTAATCGTGTTTGGGAAATTGACTTCTGTTTCAGTCTATAAAAGACCAGACCTTCGGCATTGCTACTATTAGTCTTTAAGGGAACTGCAGGGAGTCTAAGTTTCAGGAGCATTAACATGCCAAGAATCGTGTCTATAGCAGCGTTTCGCTTCGTAAAAAAAACATAAGAACAACAGAATCACGTTGAAAAGTTAAACGTAATGGCTCGGCCCATTATTAGCAATCTACTGGCAACCCAATTTTTGTAGAAGTAAATGTTTCGAAAAACCTCATCGGCAATTCTATACCTCTTCTGCGTGTTCTTGTAGGAGTTTCCTATTCCTCGCTTTGTCGTTCTGTTTTTTTCCATTTACTTGTATTCGATATTTTAAGCCCTCAATACTTTCCCATTTCATCACCATTACATGTCTTTAACTGTTTATGTTTCAGTACGTATTCTCTCCATAATTCTTGGCGGTGGGTGTGGAGGGTGCCTTCGCTTACACGGGCTCTCCTCATAAGACGACATAATGTATTTATTCGC
Source organism: Zootermopsis nevadensis (assembly GCF_000696155.1). The sequence goes on from NW_019060044.1 coordinate 561,213, forward strand.
CAATCATCCACGTCCTGTAATCTGCCATTTGACGGAGTGCAGCTGATACGATGTCAATAAGAAAATATTAAGAGTAATTAGAAAGAATATGACTAACTCTGATTATCCTGGCAAGAGTCTGTCTATGTCATAGTTATTTTCATACAGAATTTTAGTTAACAATCCTGAAGGGACGAGAACTTTTAAATTGTTTCTTTAATATTTTCATTTTTTCCTTAGCTCGATTCCTCCTTGCAGTATCTTTGACACATAAATCTGAAGTCTTGTTTCATTACTGCATACACCGTTTACTTTAAAACATGCACCTGGTTACAAGACGAAAAGAATTTGAAAGAATATTCTCTAGTAAACTAGCTGAATCCATATCATTCACAATGTTTTCTTCTATGAAGCATTTTGAAGTGGGGAAAAAAAGTTGTGTTTAAGGCGGTATTCAAACTCAGGGAGGTGGCTGTCGGTTTGGATCGGGCTAGAAGAACACAGAGAAAGAAAATAGTTCTTCGGAAGTTGGAATAGCTAACAGCAGCGTCTTCACTGCTGGGCTAACAATAGCCACGGGTTTATGCCTAAACTTTTCCAAGCTTTCTCCCATCTCCAGTAGCAGTTTTCGTACTCCTCCTTGCTTTGTGGTGTAACTTTAATGGCCAAAACTCTATAAACTTTACAGCTACTTTTTTATACAAAAATGGAAGCCTTTGTTATTTATATGTTGTTTAGGTGGAATAACAACACGGCTAACCTAGCCGTTATAGTGAAAGATCACTGAGAATGGTAGCCGGGATTATTTTTCTTAAGTAGGTGTATTCTATGGTACCTTTTGATGAGAAATAGCTTTGTTCTGCGGCAAGATGGCGTTATGAAAACATTTTTCCTAACTTACTATCATAAGAAAGAAACGAGTTTCAGAAGTAAATAAATAGTGTCGGATATTACCAACAGTTACAAGTTAAATTTTAAAATAAAACCTTTGGAATTTATAAGACAGAGGGAATTTTTTGACTGAATTTAACAGTCTCTGGAGTTGGACCGTGCTCCATGGAGTCAGTTATTGTGAACACATGCGAAAATACTACTGAAGAAATAGAGCCTACTTATATTGAGGCGAGTAATTAGAATGGGATGGCAGAAGCATGATGAGTGAAGGAGAAAGATGATTTGACTTGACTTGGTTTATTTACTCATGACCTAACATTTCTGCAGACCCACCGGGGAGGATTCAAAACGGATACATTTTAAAAACAATTCAGATAATTTACACCTTAAACTTTCGCACTTGGCGTACGAGTAATATTCTCATTGTTAATTACAAAATTCTAGCTTCAGCGTAAGTTCTAGCTGAAGAAACAAACATACGGACACAGGAGGAGACTACGTGGTGTCCATTCCGTGGCAGCATTTTTATTTTAACTCTTATTTGTTCACTAGCTTAGCATGACCCCTCCAATTTTGCGAAAGGTGAACCTTTTCCGTGTCGAAAAATAATAAAATTCATTTCAGCATTATTTTTTTCCCCCAAATCTCATTAAAATTTATAAAATTTCTTTGTGAATTGTATGGAATGTGAAACCATCTTCACTACGACTGAAGTCACATTCCTTCCAAATGCACCAAAACAGAATCGACCGCTGGACTCCGGAGTAAAAAACACATACTCAGACAGATTCCACCACAGAATATGTGCATTCTTGCTATCAGAGTCGCCACCGTCAGAAATCTTTTTTTTTTCCTTTATTGCATGAATGACTCACGTGTGTACTTAAACACGAAGGATATCGGTTTTTATGTACAAGTAGATTATGTGATGTAGTTTAATCATCCAATCCCGATGCTGTAAGTAAAATCTCCATTTGTTGTCAAACATGCAGTGCTCACTTGGAAACACTACAGATAAAATCCAGATCAGTGTACATTAATACTAGACTTTCTTTCTACGTGTGTACTCATCTCAGTCTCTCGAGCTGTGTTCACAAACATTACAAAGGACACACACATCCACCTGCCATGGAACGCGAGAGATTCTGGTAGCAGAAGTGAAGATTAATAGCATCACAGCGATTTCACGTATTGTTATCTCAAGCCTCACTACGGACCAATCTTTTGTGGTAGAGCTACAATGGTCCTCCATTGTATTCATCTGATGACGTGGCTTCTCTTGCGTTGAACTCATCCTCTAGCATGTGCCGGAAGGTAATAAGAGACGCGTTAAATACGATGAAGAAGTGTTCGATCGTGTTACATGAAGGGAAATGAACGAACTGGTGAAGTGTGGTCAAATTTGTGTCTTCGGATTCGAATGACTGCTTGTGTCTCATCTCTGAAAAATCAAGTTATTCTTCACGGATCGCTGTAGGAAAGTCGTGACGTGCATTTCATTAACTTGTCAAAAAAAAACCTGTCGACAAAATTATTTATTTTTTGTGGTATAAAATACAGCCCTACGGCACCAAATAATTATGGATTAATACGATAAATTCTCCTATAGTAATATCAGATTATCAATCGTGTTAAAAATAGTAGCTTACTGTTATGACAAAATATATTAATACTGCCAGTTATTTTTTAACAGACACTACCATTTCCCTGTTTGAAACTAATTGACTTGATAAAACCTAATGAAACATGTTTGAAATTCTGATGCAATTCAACTTTGCCTACGTTGTGTTAAGCCGCCGGATTTCACTGATTTTAATTCGCGGTTCATTGGAGTTATTAATTTTGTACTAAAACTTTTTAAATTCATTTGGGGCTGTAACTGTACCGTAGCTAATCTGAAGGTCGTCGACCTCATTCTCGTTTTTGTGGTGCATGGTGGCTCATTAATGGCACACAATGTTCTGGAAACAAACAAATACAGTTTATCGTGAAAATAAAAAGTTTTTTAATGTTGACTTCACGTTTCAGAAAAGGCGATATTTCCACTTTCTGTTATAAATCTTGAAGCATTTGTACTACCTTACTAGTAAATTATTTTGAAGTCATGGACACATTAATGTACAATAGTATGTCTTGACCGTCTGACTGACAACTGAAGACGTATTGCTGTTCATGTAGTTCATCAGTTCACTGCATATTTCGACTGAATTCATTAAATTCCTTGGGAATATATTTGTTGTGCATTAAAACTGTCTCTGTATAAGGTTTTAGATATGCATGGCAGTTGAAGTTTCTAATCGTATCTGCCTGTTTATGACATCGTGCAGTTTTGTAGGTGGTTATTAACGTTTCGGAGTAACATATCGCTTCCGTCTTCAGAGCAGAAATTATAATAACGTAGCAAGGCTATACACTAGCTTAACAGAGGATAACACAATCTCAGGTACTTTCTTTTTACAGAAAAGTAAATTAAATCCATGTCGCAGAATCCACTTTTGTTTCAAGAATTATGACAAGCGTTTCGGTATCGATCTCTGGGTTTATCGATTTGTAATGTTTACACTCACAAGAATTTAAGTATCTGGACGTTACATCACACGGTTCTTGGCCTAAAAAGACAACGTTCAAATACAGATATAGTCTACTTGATATTAATAAGTTTGGAAGGATAATCAATCTTTTATATGGGAATTAATGGCAAATTCGTGGTTTTTGCAGTGAAAGCCAGATAATTCACAATCTTATATTAGGCTCATTAATTAGTTAATGTCGCTTTATTGTTTTATGATGGAAGGCGAGCCGTATCTGTAGGGATGGGGAATAAATTATCGTGTTGTGTTTGAGAGGTACCACCACTGGCCCGGGTGGAGTTTGAAGACTCAAAGGAAATTTATCAGAATTACGTCCTTTGCTTTATTTTACATTATTCCATCCATACAACATTAGGTAACGTAAGGGTAAGGCTGTCTCTGGCGATTTTTGAAGACGTATGGAGTACAGTTCTAAGCATTATTGAATACCCGTTTCCCCCACGGTAAAAGAGTCATCTGTATTCGTTGAATAAGGAGGTTGGATGTTGGTTAAAATTAGTCCTATGTATTATCCGATATATTCGATTATCTTTTAACTAAGAACATTAACATCTTCAGGCTTTTCTTCTGATGGGAACAATTCTTTCGTCACATCTATTGGGTAGAACGGCAGTGAAGTAGAATGATCTGGACAGTTTCCAGTTAACGTCGGCTGGCTCCGCTTTCCCGCGCTGAACTAACGGCTGTATCCAAACGAGACAAATGAGTTCTGTCAGATCAGTACTGTTTCGACATAACAAACTCGTAACGTAAAAGTAGAATCAGATACGTATCAGTGAAAGCGAGGGATGGGATGCTCAAAAGAATCAAAGCGTGGTAGGATGATCTATTCGTTTTTCAAATCGACATATAGATTAAAGCCGAAATACTAACCATTTTAAGGACAGTAGTACGTATTTGTACACCCTGTATTTTAAAAATCAGTAACTTTGTAATGTTCCCATGCGTTATATATTTATGAGTGTCATATGATTCTCAATACAAACAGCGATTATTTCACTGAACATCCTTAACCACCTTATCTCTCCGGTGGAAACTTGTTACATGTTTTTTGAGGTAAGAATTTAAGTTTTAAATAGTAAACATCAGTTTCGGGTGACCAAAGCCTTACAAATACTGACTAGTCTGAAAATTACTTACGAAATATAAAGAAACTTTCATAAACAAACTGTGATTTATCTGCCAGTGTTATTTTATAATAATCTAACACCGGTTCTTGGAACTCCTGAGAATATAATTTATTTGTCGCTTAATTTATTTGCATTCTGACTCTTGTTATGTGGTGAATAGAATATTTAAAGTTAATTTGTATTCTTGTGGAGATTTAGGAACGTTGAGTAGTAGACTCTGGGATATTAGTTTATTATTCGTACGCTATTCAGAATTTCCGAAACTGAAACAAGTGGAAAGATTAGCATTCTTTAGGTTTACGCGATAAAGAATTGTATTTAGACACTGAAATCTTTTGATACTTCAAAGTGAATTAAAAATGAAAGTATATGTTTGCATGTTTAACTACTCAGTATGAAATCTCTAAAGCGACAAATAGGAACGAAATAATTTTTTTTAAATTTTCCAGGTTTTAAAGAAAGAACACAGTATTTTTATTGCGTTTTTTTCTATAATGTTGAAAGATCAAATTAAAATTCCATTATACTTTCTGTCAGTGTGATATGCTAGAGTAAGATATGTAAATGCTCTAATTATCTACTCTAAGTTAATGTGTAGGAATTCGACTAACGAACGAATGAGTTTTGTAAGTGCCTTTTATGACACACGCCACATATTAAATTATCTTCAGTAAGATATTTAAGATTTAATTTATACTTCAGACAACTGTTACCTTTGCTGCGTAATCGATTGATAAAATACGTAAATACAATATGAAATGTGACATGCCAATTCTCCAAATGCATTATCCATCCGGCATCCGTGGAAAGTTTTCAGCACAACTGATACATTCGTATTACGATTATCGACATACGTAATCGCTAGAATTCACACACACACACACACACACAAGTACAGCCTCACACATGCTTACATGTATCTTGGATCTTTCATCTTAAAATGTGTGGAGCTGTAATGAGACTTACGACTGAGCTACAAATTAGTCCTTGTTATTAAAGTCAAAAGGAGCTTTACAGTTACAATCTCGCCAACATGAACAGGCTTCATCGTTTGAAAAGAAATTACTTTCACCTCTAGATTTTAAACCGGAGCTAACTGTAGCGAACACAACAAGAAAATTACCTTCTTCCTCCCACGCAAGAGAAATTTATATATTAACATGTGGTACGACATACTCATTGTACATGGATGTATTTTTTTTACACAGTTCCTCGTCTTTTTTACACCATTCTGTTATGCCTTAATGCTTCTTGCATCGTTATGGTTGTCCAAAGTCCCCCGCCGTGGCCTCTACGATCAGTAAGGCAGTCCCTGCAAAGCTTACATCTCACCTCCATCTCGTGCCGAGATTAAGAATGCGAGGAGCTACTGGTAATATTTAGGAAAACCACGAGAATTATATTGTTAAACCATATATCGGGTCTTAATTCATTCTAATTATTACGACTTACCAATACAGAAATATAAAATTGGTTGGATCTTAGGTTCTCAAGGCAGAAATATGAAGATGACTACCTCTTGGAATGTTGCGTCATGTTGTCTCGTAGAATTTTACCGACGTTTCAGAGTTACTTTCTACCTTTATAATGACGGCAATGAATGGCATTTTAGGTTCTCACGGCGAGGGATCCGAAAATGAATTTATTTATAAATTTTGCATTTGTAAATTACCATGATTTATGTATTTATTATGCCTCGAACGCATTGGTTGTATCTCAATAAATGGTAATATGTCAATATCCTGTGTGTGTGTGTGTGTGTTGGATCGATCCGTATGTTCTGATATTATTTTTCGCTGTATGTAAGAAGACTGTGTAAATAGTCTATTACACAGGAGCAGTATTTCAGTGTAATATGAATATATATGCACACTCTTCCCTCTTCCAAGGCTTGTTGATATCTGTAACTTCTTTATTGCCACTCTACTCTTCATATTGTTTTACGTTTCTTGGCCTTTCTTTCCAGTTATATTTCCATACGTTCCTGTGACAAAACGTTCTTCCTGTTACACCGAGAATGTCTAGGGCCTTGTCTTTGATGAAAAGAAGTAAAGAAACGTACTTGGATAACGAAACAATTTGAATTTCGTAACCTATACTCCTATATAGGTTACCTTGTTAAAATACATACATCGGCAAAGTTAACATTTACTGATAACACAGAGTGCCCCAGGTCTTTGTCAACTTAGTTGCAAAACTGTGGTTTTTTGAAGTGCTTCGTGGTATACGAAATATTTCATCGAAAGGAGAGCTTGCTGGCTGATATATATTATTTTTTGTCAATATAAATTTCTGGCACATACAATAGAATTACTGACTGTACTGCAGCACTTTTCAAAATTATTCTTATTTAGCTTTAGTTTATTTTAGTAGCATTGCTCTGTAAATATTTACGCAAACCTCGACTGAATGCATAAAAATCCCCTTAGCAATTTGTCTCCTCTATCTCGCAGTTAGGTCAGTAATAAATATCAACTACCTAAATCTCAATATGTAATGATATAATGAAAGGAGAGCTTAAAAATGTACGGATTAAAACTTAAGATTTATGGAGTCGGAACATTGCAGGCGTTTTCTTCTTGTGTGTTTACAGCTTTTGGTGCAGATGGCGTGACAGTACTCCCACCTTTGCACCATCATATGAAGAGGTTCAGTGGTCTCTACACGGGTCCTTACTTCGATCCTGCAACCACTACCAACATAACAACACAACTTGGCACACACGCTTATTTGCCCTGTAAAGTGAAACAGCTTGGTAACAAATCGGTGAGTATAACAAGTTTTCGAGTGTTTTGAGTGTTTGATATGTGTAAGGATCACACCTGAGTCGAAAACAATGGCAGAAATAAGGATTATTTATTTTAATCCGTCTTATCACAATATTTAAAATTTCTTATAATTAAGATAATAAAATATCATTGATGTTCCATATCGATTGATCGATTTACATTTTGGAACATCCTTTACACAACATGTTTCAGTTTTTATAAAAACTGAAACATGTTGTGTAAAGGATGATCAATGATATTTTATTATCTTAATTATAAGAAATTTTAAATATTGTGATAAGACGGATTAAAATAAATAATTGTTAGAATATTCACAATATGACGCAATTACACTATCTTTAGAAATAAGGATATATTTTAGAACATGTTGCTATTTTAAGATGAAAGTTGGTCCCTGTTAAAATATAATTATTTTTTTTTTACATACTATTGTTTAATTTAAAACTTTTCCGTCGTAGTTATTTGTATTTTATTACCAGAAAGTAAGTAAGAGCTTGTCTCGGTGATGTATCAATCCGCGCATTTGGAAATATGGAAGCGAAGATCAGAGACGGAATACGGAAATATACAACGCTCACAAGGGAAATTACAGACGTGATAGTGCTCTGTGTCCTCATCAATAGTAACGCAATCTAGCGGTGTGATCCCAAGGTTCATCAGGAAAATTGACAGCAAGAAGCCAACTTTTCGGTTCTCATATTTATATCAAGGAGGCCGTCCATGTTTATCTGTACTACTGTCATTTGTTGTTCCATTCCCAGATTGGAAAATCGACAGATAATCATAATAATAATTAAATCCAATTCTTCGTTTTAATTATAGGGACGATAATAGTACTTTTGACCACAGATATTGAACATATTTTAAATAAAACAATTCATATTATGTCAAATCAATTTCCTGCTTTGTTCAAATGGGAATATAACTCTAAGAAAGTGCTAAAAAAATGTAGCATGGGAATTTAAGAAATATGATTGGAAAAGTTTATATGTTTAAATTTTATTGTATAACATCATGTACCCGCTTAAAAATAAGTAGGCCCACTGCACCGAAATACACTCTAAGCCTTTGCCTTTCAACTTTAGTGTTCACGCCTGTAATTAATTACGAAAACATACAACACCTCCTAAAATGCTACTTCCACTCTTGTGCAGTAATTGTCAGCTGTTAAAGACAATCTCATTTTCATTAAACATCATAAGTTTTGTAATAATTTATTATCAAGTCCACTAAAGGCGTAAGTTGTGCACAAATATTGATTTTAACCTGCACCTCATACTATTTGTGTGCCCTTGTCATGTTTAATAACTTTTGTAAACATCCGTTAGAGTTGCTAACCACGAGCTCACGTGAGGGATGATGCTAGAAGTCTGAAGCTTACGACATTTGGCGGGACGCCTTGGACGGTAGACTTCCAGCTGCACACAATAACATTACGTAGAATAAAGCTGTTCCTAAATGATTACTATTAACACCTATAGCACGGTGGTAATTATATTTACCATTGCTTTAATAATCGGTAACTCTGCATTTTGCACACAGAGTGTATTCGTGATTCTTAGAATATAACAGCGATTATTTTCGTAAACAGCATTGGCCATGTGGTATTCGTAATGGTAAGTTCAGTTCTATTTGCGGTATTGACTGAACGTTTGAATATTAATTAGTCGCTATTCGGATTAAAAGCGATATTTTTAACAGAAATGGTATTTTGCTATATTTTGTAATATCCAACGGTCCACATACGATATTGTCATTATCATACAATATCATACAAAACCAGAAAGTATAATTTATTTATTCGTAAACCAAGTTTTACATATAATTACCGCTGTATTTAAGTTTCTGACGGAGACAAAAACCCAGTCTAAGTCTTTACGTGAGAACACCCGTTACAATCATGGACTATTGACGTGTTTAATAGAATTAAATAACGAGTAATTTCGCCAACTAATTATGAAGATAAATTTGTTATTGTTTTCATAAGTCCAGCTATAATAATTGTTGTTTTTCTCTGCCATTTATATGCGATTTGTTGATTTTTTACGTAAACATTCACTAGGTTGCCTTCTGGCGTAGTTTTAAAAAAAACATATTTACCGCCACTTTGCTGTAACTGAGACATGATGGGTAAATGTGTTTAGAACTCAGATTTATAGGCCTGTATACTTTTCTGTTTCTGCACATGTGTGTTACCATTGAATACTTTATACTGCAGGGTATATTTTTGCTCGGAACGTTGTTTTGATCTGTTTGTCTTATTTGTGACTCCTCTGATTTGTTTATTGAAGTAGGTCATTTCTGAACACTTTGTTTTTATCTCTGTTTTGCTTTATTTGTCTGGAAATATCAGCAAGGGATTTATTTTATTTCAATTTTATTAATTCTCCTACCATCGTTTTCGTTGCTAGCAGCCAAGTTATTATTGTAATAAATTATTTTGATAAAATTAAACTACGAAATATATATATATATATATATATATATATAACGTGTTTATTTGGGTCAGTGCAAGAACGTTTAGCTACTAACGAATTGTTGATTAATTTAATATGTCCAGATGTATCACAAATAATGACACCAATAAATTGGCTTCGCTAGTGTCATAAACGTTATATGAAATAAAGTATGTGGTAAAGGTCTATAGATCTACCGTTGAACTCTAAAGGGTTGATTACGAGGTATACAAGAGCTCGTGACTATAAAAAAATTAAAGTTATAAATAATAAGGAAAGAAATTTGTTTACAGTTTGTGTTTATTTCTTTATGTAACTACATGTGATTCAGTGTTTAACTTAAACTTCATATGCGTAGCGCGCTTCTGAAGAAATTACAAGAAAAACGCCATCTTGTTTTACTTTTCATGCTCATTTTAATATTATCAGCAACACAAGCATCAAATTCATTATGAGAGAGATCTCAGATTCTCACGGCGATGAGTATGAAGATAGCTCCTCTGTGTTGTTGCGCCGTTTAGTCTGGTAGAAGTTTGCCGACTTTTCAGAGGTATTTGCTGTCTTCGTCATTACATCACCCTGATGATGGAGGCACCAGGTGCCTCCAAAACACGGCAGAGCATGCCAGAAGACACCCATCTTCAGATTTATTATGAAATTTGATCGTTGACTTCCCCTGCAGGTATGCATAGAAAACTGTGTTATAAAAACGTTTGTCCAGCGTCTGTCTGTATGCCTCTGCCATTATCACGTGATCTGTTCAAAACACAGAAGACTACGTAACCGAATTTGCCACGCTCTGGGCCGATAATAACGTAATTAGTTTCATACTCCTGGGTATACTTCAGCATTAGTAAATGATATTATGATCTGTTCAGTGCATTATATATGATTTGCTGTTATCGTCATAATGTAAACAGTAAGTGAGAATTAAAGGCTGTGTCCACCGATGGCCCAAACGTCCAGCAGACCTCTGGTTCGTCTTGTTCTGTGCCAGCGCCGTTCAGAATATGTTTTGTATAAAATTTATAGTCATGTATATTAAATGTATTCCGCTGACGATTCAGTTAACATGCACATTAATTTTCTTTGAGCTAATATGAGTCTCTGCACTAAAAATAATAATCGTCATCAAATCTCTTTTGTCAGTCTCTGATTATTTTTATCTATAATTTTAAAACTGTTTAATAATTAAGCCTTAAACCCCAGTGGTGACATTGTATTTTACCATCTCTAATAATCATTAGCCCTTCATTTTGCCAAATAATCTATTTATAAGGGCAAGCCCTTATAACGGAAGGCAGAAACCAGTCAAATTATACCAGACTACATGATGCAATATCGCAAAAGACCGCCATCTTTAAATCGAACCTAATTTTGTATGGACCTAAGCCCTGCTTACAGATTACCAAAGTTATGATCTAGTTTGATAAAATAACGTCCTTAAATTGTCTAAGGATCAAAGAGAATTGCACTCATCTCTTAGTTATTGCAACTTCTTTGCAGATAGATAACGTTTTGCACATTTGTCCTATGTTAATGTAAATCATGTAGCCTAGCCTTTTCAACGGCATTTTCAGATTCAAGAGGAAGGAGTTTTAATTGTGCACTCTGAAATTTAAAATATTTATCAATTTCTGAATAGTGAAAATGGGCAGAATAATCACACATTCTGTGGGTCACAACTTTCTCATTTCGACTCAACCTGCTCTTGGATTCCTTTTCCCCTGTTGACTATTCATTGTATATTTATGATATAAATTTATAATTGCGGTTAACATGTATTTCTGACGATACCGTGAACTAAGTTTAATAAATAACTGGTGTTTTCTCAAATAAAAAGAGTTCAGCAGTACGGAAATATACCTCTAGCGGTTTAACGTGTTTTCACGTTTAAATAGGATTCCATGTTTTTAGGAAACCTTACACGCCTGCCCACATTGAAGGACTAAAATAATTCAGCTGTTGTTTTGTACAGTTCTCTTACTTTTTATACCTTTTAACTTTGTTTGTGAAGCTTTATTTCGCATAACGATGGAAACCAGAAGTCAATATTTATTCAGTAAACAGAATTCGTAACATTTTGACGAGTAGGAAATGTTTATATACATTGTTTATTTATTTCTTTGGCTTAACATTGTTCTCTTGCACTCTGGGGCTGAACGATAAATGGATTGCCAAAGAACAAACATAGAAGCATTTTTAATTGAATACACATTGGACATTAAAGTCGTATTCCGTTTGTGCCTTGTTGTGAAAAAGGGCTTAAACCAAGAAATTTATTTTTTTAATTGAAGATTAAGCGTTTAATTAACTGTGGCTGTGTACTTCAGTACAGAAACAGAGTTAAGCAAGTCAGGAAACGTACTAATAGCGTAGAATTCTGTTGCGTCGCTAGGAGTTGACCTTTGACCTTTGCGAATAACGCCGTAGTCGGAGATTCTTCATTTGCTTTCGTGGTGCCTATCTGGCAGGGTGATAACAAAATGACGGGAAATCCCAGCACATTCAACATTACAATTTAAAATTCTGGAGTAAACCATCCCGTGAATATTAAACAATGTGATGGAAGATTTTATAGTATGTTTCCCGTGGAAATGAAAATATTAAAATTACACGGCTTAACCAAATATTATTACACTGACAGAATGCTTAAAACAGTAGACAATGACTGGATTTCGATTGCATACATCCGAGGCATTAAAGATACCACGTAACTATTTGAATATAAACACAGTGGAATATCGAACGACAATCATACAACAGAATTTTACCATTATTGGTGGGATTACGTCCGATTTTAATGGCGATCGGTGATGAACAAATTTTAGCGTGCGTAGTTGGTCATATATCATAAGGTTTATATAAAGTATAATATCCATGTAAAACACGCACTATATGGAAAAGAATTTCCATTTGTCACGGATTATTTTGTGGTGATGTTAGATTTTTTAGTTTATCTGATGAGTTTTTTTTATATTTGGTAAAGTACAAATTATAAATTTCATAGGATATGTATGCTTAATTTAATTATATACACCCCTTCTTGTGTTAATGAAACAATAGATTTGCAACGTGCACCTTTTCCAGATAACATTCATATAGTATTGTAATTTTCTCAACCTGTATATATAACAAATTCCTCTCAGATGAGATCTTCCGAGCTTTGTATTTGAAGTTCTGATGTGGTTAAGCGTCCTCTGCGATAACCACACTTACCTCCACAACAGACGCCCTTTCATTATCCATCATCGTCCTGATTACAAAAAAAAAATTAACACCTAAAGATAAAAACATTAGAGTGTATATATTTCTGGCATTCTTCACACATATATGGCCTGTGCTAGGATTATAATTGAATATAACTCTCCTTTTATGTGACTTGGCGACGTCTTAAAACAACCGGTCGCTCTGTATCTCAAACCAAATTTCTGTGACATTGATTTATATTTATAATAATTATATCGATAATTATTACAATTATTACGTTCATGTACAACACAGTTATAACTTAATGCAATGAAAGTGTCTTGTATTCGCCCCTCTTCACTTTGTTTAAGATGCTCCCAACTCAATTAGTAAAATTCCTTAATTAAGTCTGTTACAAATGCCTTTCCAATATACTAAATGTCCCAAAAAGAAATATGTGTACATAGTTCTGGCATATGCAATGGCTGTGTATACATTCCTCTGGAAAACATCTAAGTCCCATATCTTCCTCTGCTTCTTTTAAGAATAATCTAGTGATTAGACATTGTATGGACAGATATTTTAAAAATAAGTTATGTAACATCAGTAGAGGTTCGAAGCCGGCACGATTTGAATAGCCTGTCAGGTCAGACTCCTTAGTTGCCCTGGGCATAAGTAATAGCTGGTGTACTGTGCAAAAATCCAGCATAATCGGTATAGTACCGATGTGTAACCCTGAAAGTAACTCGTTTTGTAGAATTCATTTATTTATCTTAGTTGAGGTTTGAGTACATAACTACGCATTGCATACACCAAGGTTCTGAGTTATGTTACACAGTACATATAATTACACAGAACATTTTACACAAAAAGTGAGACTCGTTGCTTTGAGAAATGTTATCATCGTATGGATTTCCGTTTTATTCACTGTATTGTAAATTATTTTCCAGTAATCTTTGCCTCAAACAATGCCGTTGTCGGAAATCCTCTAGATATTTCTGTTGTTTTTTTAATCGCAAAAATCAATATTTTATTCCGTACAAATATAAGACCGAAGTCCGTCGGAATTTATTGCGTTTTAGTTTGCTTTAACTTTGTGCCATTAATTGTAATCCCGTCTGAAAATACGAGAGTACACCCCTCGAAGCGATAGCCGTGCGCAGTTCAGTATTATACGCGCTGTGAGCAGCATTTCGCTGTCCCTGCAATATTCATGAAATCCGAGTAAAAGTCTGTGCGATTTAGTACACGTCAATGCTTGCGGTGGTTGCCCAATCTGCGCCTGTTCAAATAATGCACGATATATCACCCACCCCCTTCTCTCTTCTCTCTCAGTATTTCCATCCCATTTCGTCCTCATCCTCCAGGGCTCAATGCAGTTTTAGTCTGATTATATTGATCTCTAATGTTAGTATTTGTTTTGAAATATGGAATTCAGTACTTCTCACTTCAAACATCCGGATGTGTATCCCACTGGCAGCTTCTCCTTAGCACCCACAAGAGCATTTCGACAGACAGAGTGATTGTTGAACGTGTGTCAACAGTCAGGTATGTTGATTACAGTGTTAAGTCGAACACTCATGCCATCTGCAGCCCTGTAGCAAAACCAATAGCATTTTATGATCTGGAACTATACTTCATGCTTATTATGGGCGTGTGTCCAGTGAAATATTTCTCAAAAATTTATTGTTGTTTAAATCATATTGAGGACGTGTTCACTGAAGTGGTATGGTTTTTCGAAGTCTAATGGAAATGATTTCAGAGCCGGCAGGCAGAAGTCAGTTACGAATTGATAGGACTTTCTTGTGATAGAATGATTTGTCTGAGTTGCTATTATTTATACGTACGTACAAAAGATTCACGACATGTGTAGAATTGTTTGTAGTCAGTAAATAGTGCGGTTAAGAACAGGACACATTTTGTACAATGCTTCGGAGTTGATTTTGACCATGCAGTCTGATTTATTCGTCAATCAATTGATTAGTTCTGCTTCTCTGCTCTGTAAACTGTCTGAAGCGCTTGTTAGAACAGTAATCCACTACCTCAGCCCTATCGACAGCGGCGGTCTGCCATTTCATAATTCTAGAACCGCTGGACTGATTTGCTAATATTTTATTATGGGGATCCCAGCATGTCCACTCCCCATGTTTTACGCTAATCATAAAAGAACATCAAACCTGAATTGTAGTGAGGTTCTCACAGAATTTAAAATGTTGGTCCTGATGGTTTTTTTTTTTGTTGTGTGAGACCACGTGTGGCCTTCTAGCTGTTACCAGGGTTTCGCCGAACCACATCTCCTCCATCTTCAGGCCTTCACCCTCAATTGAGTTCTACCATTCGTTTCATTTCTAGTATTATCAGGATTTGCATGCATTATCTCCATCTAAAGTGACTTCCAGAGTTGTTATCTGGATTAAAGAAATTATTTGTACCCCCACTAGGAGACTATCAATGCATCACTATTTTTGAGACAGTCAAGAACTTATAATATAATTTTTCTTACATGGTTTCTGCAACAAATTATTAGGTTGAAGGTATATGGAAAGTATACGTGCCACGTGCTTTTACAATCAGTAACTGTAGGCATATTTGTTATTTGTAAGTCTTATACGATCCTCACTGTAAACAGGGATTATTTCCTTAAACAGCGTAAACATGTTAATCTTTGAAATTATGAAGTGTTGTGTTTTCTTTTTGGTATGGACTGAATTAAGTACTATTTAGACGATCTTCGACGTCACTGTTATTAACTGAGATCGAAATGTTAATTATTGGAGGACGGTAGTTGAATTGCACACCTTAAGAAACTTAAATTGGAGCTGTATTTTATTGTCAGTTGTTTTATGAAGCATGTACTGTTGCATCGCTGTCCAAAATGTTGACATTGGTCACTGGAGTACCAGTGCGTGGATGATGTACCTACCTTGCTGTAGAGTGCTTACTGTCTGTACTTTAGTACTTAACAGCGAGCAATTTACGTGAAGCAAATTACACCTGATTTGTGCCACGGCCCTGCGTAGCTTTAACTCGCTGTGTTACTTTTAAGCAGGCGATTAAATATGACTGCACATTACATGTGTATGTATGTATGTTTTGAAACGGGCGCCTGTTTGCGTTCCTTTGTGTCGGCTTTGAAAGTGTAATTTTTAATTAAACTGCATTAAATCTATAATCAATAACACATAATTGAAATAACAAATCAGATTTTCCGTTGTATTTTCAACGGAAATTACAGTAGTGTTAAATAATGAAACACACGAAATACATAGCTACTTCCCTACATTATCCACCCAATAAGTAATTTATATAATTATGTATTATAATAGATCAAGTAATCTCAATTATCTACAAAGCGTTGGAAAGAAATGATAAAATTCCGGTAACTAGCGTTTACTTTCCGCCATATTTGATTATCTGGGTTTAAATTAATCCATTTCTAACAACGATAACTTCTTCAAATAGCATCTGAACTTGTCGATAATAGTTAGTCGACATCTGGAAATATGTGATTATCATAATTTATCAGTATCTTTAAGTATCCAACAGATCGGGCTGGAGTGGTATTTCCGACTCCGTGAACCAGAATTATAAAATCCTGTTATGTACGCAGAACCTATGAAAAAGAAAAACACATGAATTCGGCTTCCATCCACGATTCTCATTCCACTCCAATCACCTTCCTGTTTCTTCCTAGTCCTTGTGGAGAATCCGTAGAACACCAATACTGGGTGTAATCCGTTTGCTATTCTGGAGCAGTCCGGAGCTAGGGACAAACGCGGGACAGGCATTCCATGAATGTAAATGTGTCCGCTTGGCTTTTCTGCAGACAGTCCCGAACTCCCACCTGCCTTCTTCGTCTTCCCCTGCATTCCCTTCTGCTCTCTGAGGAACTCGATACGACCCAACCCAACAGCGTACTGTGTCTCCTGACATTGACACTGACAACATCGCTCCTTTCCGCTAAGGGCTATGCGGAAGCCCTGATCTGTCCACTCGTGCGTGAGCTGTTGCACAAGCAGGCATGGTCCTAAGACCCTATGACAAGGGTAGAGACTATATCCCCTGGTTCGTGTAGTCAAGCAACTTGCGTAATCTACCAGCTAAAAGTTCACTGCAGATTCCCTTGCGTCAGTCCGTATCTGAGATGAGATTTGAGGTTCTGATGGCGACGCGCATGAAGATGGCTGTCTTCTGCGTTGTTGCGCTGCACAGTCTGGTAGAAGTTTACCGACATTTAGGAGATGATTGCTGTCTCTATCAATCGGACGCTGGTGACGGAGGTGGGATGTTAATCCGAAACGTTGATATCAGCCTACAGTTCCACGCGGCGTTAAATCCCACATCACCACAACATCCTGTTTCAAGTGAGCAAGATATTTCTGCAGAAAATCCTGTACAAGGAACCCAACTTCTCGTGTTTCAGGTGTCGTGGATTCGCAAGCGAGACGCGCATATTCTCACAGTGGACCGCTACACGTTCATCGCCGACGACCGGTTCCAGGCGTTCCTGGTAGAGGCAACGGATACGTGGACGTTGCAGATAAAGTACGTGCAGGCGCGCGACGCAGGGCAATATGAGTGTCAGGTCAGCACAGAACCGAAGATGAGTCACTTCATCACGCTCAATATCGTCGGTAAGTTCTACTCGGCAGAATGTGTCTACAGATTAATGCAAAACTCAGCACACACACGAGTTAAAAACGCATATAAAATGGATTTGAGACTTTCGCGGCGAGTACAATCAATAAAATCTTCTCGGTCAATCAGTAAACCGACGTTTCGGGAACAAACTTGTTACAAAAGCGACTTCCGAGGATCTAGTCACATCAGAACCCTGAATATGGGGACAGTTTGTTCCCGAAACGTCGGTTTACTACGGTAACCAGCTAACGCGGCTGATTTCCCGAGAAGATTTTATTGCATATAAAATTGTTTCGATTATAGCGCTCACAGTGACGATAATGTTAATTGTCTCGCGTCTCCTGGCGTTAAAATATATTTATTCCTCGGGATAGTACGACAAAATATATTGTATTCGATGGATTACAACTGTGTCCTGAATTTTGCATGTCTGTGGACTAACTATACATGTAATTCTCAGTAACCGGTTTAACGAAAACTGTTTTGTGATCTGTGAAAGATGCGTTTTGACGTGAATAAGTTATAGAACATTAAAGATCAGGGCGATGTGTGTCTGATGAATTGTAAATGGACCTTGTGGCAGTTTGCTGGAAGCTACACGCCCATCAGGAAAACTACGATCAACTGTCAGGATATCCTGGTCACGGTGGAGATTCGTAACTGCTAATCACAGCAGCACTGCCATTGGTCAACTAGAGACTTTTAATATTGTTCAGTTATTAGTGAAAGAAACTCTTTGAAATTCAGTGGAAATAATTTATGTATTTTCATCCCTTATCCCATCTGTTCCTGTCCTTAATCTTTTTCCTCATTACGTCTCCTTCCCTCGTGTCTCTTCTTTTCGTTTCCTATCCGTGTTATTTTAACGTGTTCGTCACCCATATTACAATTTTTTTTTCAAAATATACCTAATGGCACTGGGATTTAAAAAATTGAACATCGTGGTATCTAGCGTCATTACGTAGTGCTTATAAACGTCTAGTAGCGCTTAAATCACGAACAAAATCATAAAAGGAATCCAATTAAGAGTATATCTAGTAGATCAATATACTTCCTTCATTTATTAAGATTTGATACCGTGGTCTGTATTCTCCGAAGTCCGTACGGCACTTGTCTTGAGTGTGATTATAAGATTAAAACACCAAAAATATACATAACATTTATAGAACGCAAAATACTATTAAGACCATTTTACAAAACGTTGTATTTGTTTTAATTACAATACGTCGACAAATTTTAGGAAAACTTCCCAGTATCGAATTCAATGAAAATCCGTTTGGCCTTTCTTCAGTTTTTACTTACGAAAGGACAGACATGGCAAAGATAATATTCGCATTTTTTGGACATTAATTTGTGAACACGCACAGGCCACAAGTAATAATCGTAAAATGTGACAAGAAATTTGTTTTGTATTTTCCTTTGTAAACTGTCGGCCTGTTTGATTCATCTGTCCAAGTCTGAAAACCAGTTTCCGGAGTAATATTCTGACTTGTTTAAAATAACGTTCCCGGGTCAAATATTTGTAGGCCTTTTTCCCGCGTACGTGATATAAACGAAGTATCACCCCCCCGTAATTCAAAAATTAATTGCTATCTGCTACTAACTAAAACTAGGTTTTGCATTGCTTTGACCACCCAGCGTGCTGATATTTTGGCGCTGTGGGTTGTGGTAAATGGTAATATAAAACACAGGCTGTGTATTAAAATATAGCTTGAAATCTCAGCTCTTAAAACTGGTGACACTAACCAGTGTTAGGGGACTTTAGTGCTATTAAACATGATCCTGTACTTTTGATGAATGTAAGTACATTAGGACCAAATTCAAAAGCATATATTAATTTATTATTTTGTTGTTTTTAAATAAGTCTTTCACAATTTAGACCCGCATTCAGAAATTACTTTTTTTAACTATTCACGTATTGCAATGGACGTTATCTTGTAACTCTTCTAGTTTTAATTAATTAAAATTGTGACTTAAGGTGCTTTGCCTGCCTTATCCTTAAAGAATTTAGGTCCTCACTCTACCACATAAAATATACTGGAGATGGAATCATGGGCGTGGTTGAAGTTGGAGAAGGGAGGTCGATATATTGATATTAAGAAGCACAGGTAACAGATTAATCGGTTTTCTTAGTGGGAAGCTGTTCCCCTTTGAAATTCATACAAGTTTTGCGGACTCCAGTACGTTTGTAAATTTTGTACGTTGTTAATATTCGCGTTTTAACTTGTGAAACTTCGAAATTCAGAAGAAACATAGAGCTTCCCTGATCAAAATGTGGCTCCACTCGAACTGTGCGTAATCCGTCCGAAGTTCATAAACTGACTGCCTCTGCATCGCGTCTCGAACGAGACAAAGGAAAATCAAAGTATTTTTCCCTGCATCTAAACAACTGTAATTTCTATAAAGTAATTCCCTTGAGTAATGTTTTGCATAGTCGGTAAACCAAAGATTGACACTTACATAGGATTTATACTGGATAAAAATTAATTCTTAACATTGTGTCGTTGTGAAGTCGAACGATGTTTTTGGCACATGCAGAAACCTTTCCTCTCACACTCCACGTAACGCCATAATCCAGGGTTCTCTCAGATTTCTTCCCGCAAAATCTCCCTTCGTTGACACATGACGTGAAGTCTGACGAACGATTACAAGTTTAAGTAAGAACAGACTAAAGTTACGTAATTATTTCACCTTTTCCAGGAAACAATTTCTGCAACACATTACAAACGCCTTCATAATTTTCTTTCGGGTTGCCTTTCAAGTGGACTGAACTGAAACTCCCTGGACGGTTATAATAAGTGGATTGAGTTGGCTTACGTCACTCAATATTAGTCCCTATTGCCATGTTAAGGGTTTCCTTGGGTGTACAGAACTTTGCTTCCTGAAGTTGGATGGAGAAACCTCTTTCAAGATGTACACCGTCAATCCATGGCACCCACCAGCACTTGCAAATTGTTGCTACTCTATTTGTATGATTAGCTTCTCTCTAAATACCTCACTTTGCATTTTATCGAGGTTTGTACACCCTTTAAGAGGAATGAAGTGAATTACGGGACATTAAAAGACGTAGCAAATGATAAAATACGTTGTTTCTTTTCTCTCGTTCTCTCTCCCAGTTCTCCTCTGACATGCCTCTCGGCCATTTCCAGCTCGGCTGTGTCAGTTAGAACGTACCAGAGTCGATGAAGAATAATAATAATAGCTTAAATGTAAATTGTAGAAACAAACAACAGAGCTTTAAATATACTCACTGATGTCATTAGTTTATGCTTAAATTCTACTGTTGAAAGATATAACTTTCTTAATGTCAATTTAAAAATGTTGGGAGAGAATTGGGCAGATAAGACAGAGGACGAAAAGTTTTAAATTAGTTAGTTATCTAAATTTTGTAACATAACGAAAAGCTCTTAACGTCGGGCATACTTATGATATGGCGTCACTGCTACGTGGAATTTATCTCATCAAGTTCATTATCAGTCATACTTTTTACTTAAGTAACAAATCCATCACTTACAGAGGTAATCAAGAATATACGATTTATAGAATTTTTAACAAAGCTGATTATGGGTATGCCTACAGATATTACATTGTATAGTGAAAAACAATTTTCGTTCCACTTTTTCGTTCTACTTTTTGCCGAATGACACTGACCCTAAAATATAGACGTATTTACGTCAAAGAATATTTAACATTTTTTTGTATTTTTACCGTAAAATTGCATTATTTTATAAAAGTTATGAGGAAATAATGTGCTCCGAAGAGGTGGCGATAAAGATGTCTATACTTAAATAATATTGAGATATTATTTAATGTCAGTGAAGAGTCTTTTAGAATAGCTATTACATACGGAGACTCCCTGTGATATAAATATCGTCGAAATCCGTCGGGTAGTGATTGAGCTGAAATATCCATCCGTATTTCATGTAAATAACGCACGCCAAGATGTTCCATGTTCTGCTACGTGTCTCTTACGACTGTATCTTGTTTCGCATCTGATAAACAAAGTTGAACAGTGGTTGTTACGTAGACTAGTAATAATGCGTATTGTCTTGTGAAATTACTACTTCCAATCACACTTCCAAGACAGCTCAATTTGCTGACTGCGAAGCTGATTAGGAAGAGGCTGTCTCCACCTTCAGTCAGAAGGAGAAACTGCATTGTTACGAGGAGAGAAGCAATGAAGCGCTTTTGCATTGCTAATAAACGTATAGTAAATTGTTCGATGTTACACAAGGTAATTCTGAAGGAATAAAATCACAGAGTAACTAACTGTGAAACGTTGTAAGCAACGATTTGTATTTGGCACACACACTATAGATCGATGTCGCGCAATCGGTGTGTACCGCCACAAAAATTGTTTATAAAATATTGCGTATTCACACGTTGTAATCGTATTTATCGTAATTAGAATTCATTTCGCGCGCGCACACACCGGTTAATCGTCGATAATTTTATTCTTAATGTGTCTTCTTTTTATTTAGAAGAATAAACATTTATGTCCCTGCTTCGCTTCGTGTTCCGTTTTCGTGAGGCGAAATTTAGTTATTTGTCGTCATGACTTTGACAAATTATTTTGTGCCGAGGTTGAATAATGTTTGCGGAACTCTTGTATCGACTACTTAATGCCGAAACGTACTTTACGAGGCACCGACATCAGAACCCAGTACTTCTGAATAGGTGTTGGACGAGTTGCCGGAATGGATGGAGAAGTCACATAACTACCTGAGTTTTATACGGCAAACCAAACGTAGTTATCGTCCTGTCAGATGTAATTCTGAATATGGCTGTCTTCTGGGGTTTTGTGCCGTGTAGTCTGGTAGCATTTTACCGACGTTTTAGAAATTCGTGCTGCTATGATGATTCATCGTCCTGATGATGGAGGCAGCAATCGCATCTAAAGCATTCTACTAGACTACACGGCTTTTCCGAGATCCTAAAAGTGTGCCAAGTATAATTCAGCCTGGCTTTGGCGCCATTTATGTGGCCTTCTTAAATTACTGCATCTTCCCTACGTGGGTGTGATTGTAATCTGTTTTCGTATTGCAGTTAGTGAATTCTGAAAGCTTATGAATAATTTTCGTGCAAATGGGCCAGTATGGAGAAGGTCATTGAACCTACTGTAATTGCTTAAAGACTCATCATCAAGGCTGTAGCTTGTGGCGCCTCTCTCTCTCTCTCTCTCTCTCTCTCTCTCTCTCTGGGTACCGTGAAAATAACTTCTTGTATGACCGAAGTGGAATCAGATGTTTCATATAGAACGTGTCGTACCTAGGTTACATTGTCACGTGTTATACGTACGTACACATAAATAAAAATAATCTTTGAATATAAATTATTTTGTTTCACATTTTAATTTGTATGCTAAATATATTATACTATTTATATATCACAGACACACTAGTATAACACGCATTATATTTCAGGAGAAACTGTTCCTCTGTACACATCAGTTTTATATTGGAAATGTATCACCGAATATACATAGAAATGCAATAAAAATTGTAACTATAGGAGCAAAAGAATGAATATTTATGTTATATTATCGAAGTACATGGAGTGGATTATAATGTGGCACCCGACAGCCTGCTATTTTTCAACCCTTTCATGATAATATAGATAAAATGTGTTATAACACGGGACAGCTTCCTCTGCGTCTCTGCATAACCACTGCTTTTAGTAATTCTCTCCTTCCTTTGACACAGCATAATCGTTAAATCTTTTGTTTCTTCAATCATTTTAATGTACCTCAAATGAGATGACGTAGAACAAGAACAGTGAAATGGGAATTATATTTTGTGAAGGCGTTGACGTGACGCAGATCAGAACACGCAGATAATACTCAGAAAAGTAGTTAATTAGACAGGCTCTGAACCAAGCAATAACAAATCGGAGTATTTATCGGGTTAACAAATTCGTAACGTGTTATTCGCATTTGGGAGTTACCTGGATCTGCTAGAGATCAGCTTCTGTGTCGTGATTTTATTCAGTCCTGACAAATGACAGAATGCAGACTATGACCGTTCCTCACCAAGCCTCAGATATTCATAAGCCTTGCCCAAATTTATAACTTGTGTTGGGCAAGGCCGTGGTCTAGGCAACACGGAGTTTTCCTCCGTGGCATCCCAACAATTACTCCATTCACACACAGAAGAAGGCAATGGCAAACCACTTCTGGATCATCTGCCAAGAACGTATATGAACAGGTCCCAGTCCGAGAAAAGGATGGAAGGATCCTGTTCATATGGACCTGTCGTCAGACAGAACACTAAATAAATAAATAAATAGTAAATAAGAATGTTAAATCGATTCACTCACCTCTGAGCTTACTTGCTCGGTGAGTCGCTGTGTTAGTACCGTTTCGTCTCCCAGCAAAGAGGATGAACAGAAGAGCTTGTAGAATTTGGTTGTGGTGTCCAGCCACGAAACGGAATATTTCACTGTTAAGTAACGCGAAAATAATTAACAGTAATGCAAATTGTTTAAAACAGTTCGTTTACAGAGTTTAAGGCAATCCAGGCTGGGGAATTTCCAGTTTACAAAGCTTGATGGTTGTGTCAGAAAGGGACGAATTCTAGGGAGAGGTGTTGATGGGAAGGAAGATGTTGAATACCAAGGGACCACGGGAAGAAAATGTCGATAAAGCTCTTGTCAGACAGAACCCGCCATTTCACACTAAAAAACAAAATGGAATGAGGAAGGGAGAGACAGATAAAAATAAAGATGGAGAGGATTGTAAGAGAACTTGACTCTACTCAAGTTCCACTGAGACTCTTCATTGCCAGCGTCCCTATATGCTATGGTGTCGCTTTTCATTAGTAGTGGCGTCTACTCCAGTAATTAGGACTATAATCACACAAAGCGCAGCCCTCCTTCCTCGGCAAATGTGATGCGAAGCTGCGTGTCCCATGACTATGTACACGCTTGTATATTGTTATGTTTGTATAGGCTGATGCTTAGTTTGGTCGATATAGCTTTGTTTTGTAATTAAACTAATTACTGTGAAAGATGAAGATTCGTGTGTTGTAATTAAATATGGAGTCTATATGTACAGTGTAAACAAACCTTCATTAAGTTATACGTGTTATCTCGAGACGCAAACTCGGTAGAGCCTTTCGAATCTCGTAGCGGCGTTGCTTTCTTACGTTTTCGTCAGAGACTCTGTAATTTAATGTCTTTATCTTTACTGAAGATGAAGGCATTATAGT
>NW_019060044.1:586097-596804 GCF_000696155.1 Zootermopsis nevadensis
ACGTTACTGCCCAGAAGACTCTAGTGCTGCATTTATTTACAATTATTTCTTGTTTATATATGTATTTGTTTATAATAAGGAAATGTTTCTTGATGCACCTTATCGTTTAAAATAATACAGTAATGTTTATAAAACCGCCACGGTGGTCTTGCGGTTAGAACGCTGGCCTTGTAATCCTGGGGTCTCGGGTTCGATTCCCGGCGGTGCCCGAATTTATAACTTGTGTTGGGCAAGGCCGTGGTCTAGGCAACACGGAGTTTTCCTCCGGGGGCTTCCCCGGTTTCTCCGTGGCATCCCAACAATTACTCCATTCGCACACAGAAGAAGGCAATGGCAAACCACTTCTGGATCATCTGCCAAGAACGTATATGAACAGGTCCCAGTCCGAGAAAAGGATGGAAGGATCCTGTTCATATGGACCTGTCGTCAGACAGAACACTAATAATAATAAAAAATAAAATGTTTATAACAACCACTTTCTCGCTTGCAGTGCCGAAAATTGAGATCATGGGTGAGTCTGACATCTATGTAAAGACCGGAAGCACTGTGAACCTGAAGTGCGTAATTACACAGTCTCTGGAGGAGCCAGCTTATATATTCTGGTACCACGACAACGAGCGAGTCCTCAACTACGATCCCAGCACCAAAGACATCAGGATGGAACGAGTGGGTCCTGACACAACTATTGGTACACTGATCATCTACGACGGGCGACGGGAGGACTCGGGAAATTACACGTGCAGTCCATCAAACCTCGACTCCGCGTCTGTGCTTCTGCACGTGCTCAATGGTAAGTGTCATACTTAGTACGTTATTCCTGTGAAACCATCGATTCAACGGGGAACAATCGAAACTAACAAAACTGGAAAGGAGGAATTTAAAAATGTTTACTTAACTCTTTGAAGAAGACGCTGTACTGTATAACATTTAAAAATCTAGTCCGTACCGCGAAGGTCAACTGGTTAATGATGTGTTAGGAAATTATCATGCGAAATATGCAAACAACAGAGTTACGTCAACATAAAGCAAGGGGTACATATAGTTCCAACTTGATGTTAAGGGTGGACTCGTTACAAAATGTATGCGTAGTATATCAATCCTGGCGTCTTGAGTCTTTCTGATTCCGGATTCTCCATTCGTGAATATTGTGATAAATAAATTTATATAGCTATCGGTCGCTGATTTTTCCCTCAAAATATGGTCTTTGACTTTTTCGAGTGGCGCCAGTGACGTCGGATTTGTCTAAGGTCAGTGGCGTATTTACTACATAATGGCGTCATTACATTATTCCGTTACGTAAATTTAAATTGCTGTCGATAAAAGAAAATGATATAAAAATGAGATCAGGTTTCTGAATGGTGTTCCTGAGACATGTTGATGAAGTGAGGTTACTAAGTACCAAAAGAAGTGGCCTTATAAGAAACAGTTTGACTGTGGTATGACGGCGATGAGTCCGAAGATGGCTGTTTTTTGGTTTACAGCGCCGTGTATTCTGGTTCAAAAGAACTTCCTGCCTACCGCCCTGATGTCGGATGCACTAAATACCTCTGAAACGTCGGTAAATTTGTACTAGACTACACAGCGTTACAACCTAGAAGACAATCGTGTTCAGTTAACTGTGGTTGAAATTAAAAGAAGGATAGACGATACAGGTAAGGCACAACTGGACTGATCCCACTCGAAGAATAGAAAAATTAAGATACGTAAAACAACTGTTAAAGTGGGAACCTGAAGAGATGACGTACTTAGGAATTCTGTGTTTGGCTTATGGTGTTGCATCTCCGTGTGAAAGTGTAGATATTGTATTTATCTTCATTACTGACGTAGAGACGGTATATTTATTAGAAGCGATAGATCGCTTAATTCTAGAAAATATTAAACTCATTCTCGTTTCATACGAGTACTTTTATGTTTTATAACGCATTTCAGTAGTTATACTTCTCAAAGGGCGAAGAACGGTGTTTACGAAGCCTTTCATTACAACCACTGGTTACTACACAGTTGAAAAACATTTCTTATATGGCTTTTCTTCCCTGAGGCAGAGCTCTTTTAATGAGTCCATATCCGGCGCAGGACATGCTGGAAAGTCATTATGCCTTTATATGCGTGAAAGCCCTGCAATGGTCTGCTTGCCTTTCCGAAGAAGTATCAGAAAAGCATAAATATTGAAACTATTCCAGACGTTCATACTTAGTAGTGTCTGGTTGCAAATGGATTTTCTTTGTTATTCGAAAAAAGCATTTTTTGATTGCCAGATATTTTCTTAATTTATATAATTCTTATAATACCGAACGTGTAATACGGTTTTATGGGATCGCGAGTTGCTGACGTGTTTGAACGAGTAGCAAAAGGAACTACAGTGAAACAAAGGATGTAATATAAGAAATAGACTAAAGAAAATGCAAGTAACGAATTGAAAAAGTTGATGGAGTAAATATACACAAAAACGTTTGTCTAACAAAGGGAAAGAATAAATCTGTGTAGAGGAATAAATATTCTAAATAAACAATGCAAATGAATCAAACACACGTGAGATCAAATAAATCTCCAGACACAAAGATACAAACGAGTCCGGGCGGGGAAGTAAATATTAAAAATAAAAGAAGGAGGAACACGAACAAGATTCAGACGAAAGCAAAGTGAAATAAAATATAAAATGATGGAGACAGAAACACGTCAGATGATGGGGTGGGTTGAAAAACAATTTAGTCATACTCATATACAATGTTTCCAGACATTCTGACAGAATGTCACGCATCTGCCGGCCTATCATGTAATGGACTGCCTTCTTGAGTCCCAAGGAATGACAAGGAAAAAAACTTGTATTAAAATGTTTTCTAATAATACTTCAAATTTCTCTCATGCTACACCGCTGTAGGCATATTACGCTTTGAAAATGAAATATTTTTAGACACGAACGTCAGCGCAGTAGGACTTTTCAAAAAAATGAAACATGTTTAATTAACGATGAAATAAAATCCAAGAATTCAGAGAAGACTGGATATATATTTATGGAAACAGATTACAGTCGAATGCTATCAGAACCGTCCCCTATAAAGAGAATTATTGTAAAACTAATTGAAAGGTGGTGTGATAAAAATGCAAGTACAAAGGTCATAACTGGGTCAGTTCTGTCAGCTTATTCTTAGAAGTCAGAATAATTCACTCCTAAATTTATATTTGTTTTAATATTACGTATTATAACGTGCTGGTTACTTATGCGATCTCTTTCACCCACAAAAGAAACTGGGAATCTTATTTCCTTTTCGATATATGTGAGGCTTATGAGAAGTTTAGAATAGTTATACGTTCCTCGAAGTTGAACCACGAAAAGCTTCACAACTTACGATTGCTACCAAGATGAGCGGAGACCACAGCACGCATTGGAGAGATTATAAATGGACAGAATATGCTAGTCGGAAACTGAAGAGGCTGCTTAGAGGACCACATCTTAAATAAATATTATGTGAGGATTTCAAATGGATTTATCTGCCTCTGGAAAGTTATAAATGGTATTGTTTTCTGAATTTGTTAATTAACCGACAGATTCCTTAAAAGGCAAGATATTTCTTGATATATTGAGCGAGTGGTTAACTTTTCACGGAGTTGGTTATTTGAAAGAATGACTACGAAATGAAGTGAATAATTTAATCAAGACAGATATGGATCAAATAAACTTCATTGAAGTTCAACAAATGCAACTTATAAGTCTGTTTCAAGTATAAAGCTGTGCACAATATATACTGTCCAAGTTAACTGTGTAAAAGGAATTGCATACGAGTTAAATTAAAAGCAAGATTTGAAGGCCTGGAGCGTAAATTTGAATTCATAGCGACTTTACTCCCATCCAGCCTGGATAAGTTTGATGTTTCTAGTATTAACTAGATCACTAAAGCGATGTAATAATTTGAAACATCATATGAACGTGCTATAGAAACTTCTTTGCCACTTTAGAAGTGGCTGTGAGTTTGAAATGTGCTTGTTTTAATCTAACGCGACAGCCACGTTGTAACTTAGTCAGCCTAGGCGGGACTTGTGCATTCTTTAGCCCTTACATCTCGCTAGAAGACATAATGCTAGTGTCAAGACAATTTAGGAAGTTTGTAATTAATAAGTAAGTGTGTAGTTGGCATCTTGAGATGGCGTCTCTCGGCACAATCAGCACGTTATGATGATGATGTTTTTACTGTTATAATTACCAAAGAAAATTTACATTTTTTTTTAGTTCGACATGTTGTGTAAATATGATTTGAATTTGAATTGTTCAAATTCTATAAAAAATTTATTTCACACAACATCTCGATGTTTTATTTCTTATTGTTGTCTTCAAGGACAAAGTAAATTGCCATTCCATCATGGACGCTAATGGTGTTCGTGTGCCTAGACGGTAAGTAAGAAAATTTTCTACTTTGAGCGTGAGCAGTGCATTAAGACATAATCCTTAAGTTAGATCCGTCAATGATGCAAATGACATACGCAGGTTTTTCTTGACATATTTTTGGCAGAAACAACGTGTCCTCTGAAGACACATTCCCGATAAGAATAAGTTTTTAAACTGATTACATATATTTATTTTTGTTTTTAAATTGTTTTTATGGTTTTCCGTAATTTGTATTTATTTTATCTCGTTGTAGTGGCTCTGTAATTGACTCCCGTAATTATTTTGTTAGCATGTTACAGTAAAAAAATTAAACCTAATCATTATCATCATTCTTACCAAAGCGAAAGCCTAGCATTCGAGTACCAACGTAAGTTACGCACTTATTAATGCACCAAGACATTAATAATTCTCTTGAAATGTTCTCAAAAATTTTGAGTTGTTCTTTAGGTCATGAGCAATAGTATTTTTTGTAGCTTAATGTATCGCCCGTTTTGGATATTGAAAACTTTAAATTATTATGCGTTTAATATTGTTGAATGCACATGAATAATATAGTTACTGTTAAAAATTTTTACTTATCGATTCCATGTAATATTATTTTTTTATTTCTATATTTGCTTTCTTAGACTCGCAATATTTCTTAATGCATGGCGACTTGCACAAACTAGTGGCACAGAGAAGGACAGAAAGAGGATGACATACGCTCCGAGTGATATAGAGCAGAGGTTTCCAAGGTGTGGTCCGCGGACTACCACTGTTCCGTGAGCTTTATACAAACGTTTATATTCTCATCTGTATGATGTGTGGTACAGTGCGTTGCAATAGTTAAACAACAGACAGTGAAATCCACGAAACTTCTAAGCAATTTTCAAGTGGTTTGAGAGAAAAATGTTTTTTCAGCCATTAACGCTGAGATACAAGCAAGATTGTGGTGACAGACTATACGATTCACGAAGAGAGGCAGATTTGTATAAAATTTAATATAGAAGTTGTGTTATTTTCAACGATCTAAGTTCCTACTTCCGAATACTCTAAGAGCTTTGATAACAAAATGGCGGTACAGGGAGTGGTGAAGTAGACATTAAGGAGCTGCGATCGGGTGGCCAACGTGGGAACTATAGAACAAGGCGTCTGTGGTGTCTCTAAGTGCGTGTTTCTAGGAACGCTCGAGGTTATTGTGTGTAATCCGGCGCGTAATACACTTGTAATAGTCTAGCATTGTCAGGAGGTGAAGTATCCCTATCTCTCTGTGTGTCAAATTTAGAAGCAAATCTTTTGTATATCAGGGGAACATCCGGCTGCAATGCAACGAGGGAAGAATGCTGCTTCGCCAATCCCCGGGCGCTGGTGGAGCCATCTGTCCGCGGGTCTTGGGCTTAGCGCCTGCCTTCCGCCAAGAACTGCTGCCATAGCAGTGATTCTTCTTGGGCTGGCTGGCCACGCACTCGTTTGGACCGGCACATAGGCCGAAACGTCGTGCGACCCCAACCAGGGAGGAATAAAATTGGATAATGTAATAAATCGGTGAATGTAGTGAGACTGTCTGACGTACGAATGAATATTAAGGTATGTAGGTTTTGTGACTTTACAGTTTTCCTCTCTTCTGTAGTGAGCTTTATGAAAATAAGTTGTTTATGTACTCATCCGTTGACGTCTGATAAGATTATCTGGAAGCAGTTCGTTTAAAGATTTCGTATAAGTCTGTGGGTTCTTAGTGAAATGAAAACGCGTCAAACCTATTAAATTATTAACAGCATGTTGGTGAATTTTTTATAAATTTATTTTAATTGATTTTTTCAGTGACTGTGTTGTCATCATAACTGAACTTATCCTTAATAATGTCACACTGTGATTCGGTTAGAGTTAATTTCATGGATTTATTCTTTCATTAAATTCCGGTGGGATATTGCATAGATTTTTAGATATATTCACTCGGTATTTTAATTCTAGTGGTTAAATTACTTAAAATAAGTTACTTTGATGCTTTTAAATTTCCTTCAGGGAATTAGTATCTGATTTGGGAGGGTCTGAGAAAATTATAGACTCAAACAGGCATTTTGTTTAGTTATTACCAGTTATTTTAAGAAGTACAAGGTAATTGTTTCGTGTAAGAAGATTTGAATGCAAGCTAAAGCCACGTCAAATAATACTATGAAGATTTAAGTAAATATCGTGTTTGCGTTTTACAATCTGCCTGTTAAAATATTGTTCTGAGTTGTACGTTTTCAGATTAGGAGTTAGGAAAACTGTACTGGGCGTGTAAGTTGCGGATATGTGACGTTCATGATTGAAAGGTGTTGAAAATATTGACGTGAGGCCAACAGACGGACATTTCAGGTAAAAGCTTAGAAACAAACAATATGGCCGCTTTGCTCATGAATATTAAAAAGTTGTATACCTTGGAGTGTTAATTGAAGGCCTATATCCAAAAATATTTCGTTATTTGATAACGAAATTTTGAAAGATAAATATTATTTGAAAACGTCTTTGCTGTTTTTCTCCGGAATAGGGTGTTTTACGTTTAAGAGTTGCAAAAGAAGTATTTTTAAAGAAGTGTAAATATGACATATAACACATCTAGTCTAAGTGTAAGCGCTATGTTAATTTTCCGTTACCAGTTTTTATTTATAAAATATTTTATTCAAAGAAAAGACTTAATTAATATGGGTAACAGTGCACTGCTATAATACGGATTCAAACGCCGTGGTTATTTCTGTTCTACAGTACGTGTTGTGTTCATAACAACTATGCGTTTATGTACGTCTTAGTGTGGACATTTTAATACCAAGACACAGACTGAAAAGCATAGCACATGAAACTGTGTGAAAATACGATGTATTTGTTTATATTGGTACCTAAGAAAAACAAATTCGAATGTACGAAAGTATTTCGAAATACCCCTTTGTGTAAATACGACAAAAATACCATACATTAAAAAAGGCTTGCAGCACACGACAATTGCATCCTGAAAGTGACTTCTTTTCCAAGAACCGATCTTACGTTTTCTAACATTACTCTGTCGTGTTTATTATATAAAAATAGTCTCAAAATCTGAATAAATACATTGTCATTTAACCCCGTTACAGTGCCAACACTAAGTAAATGGTAAATGTGAGCTCACGAAATCTCCTTTTTTATTCGACTTTTATGGCCTGGAATATTATGGATGGATAACTCCCGAAATATTTTGTAAAAATCATAAACGAACCATGAGAACTGTGTATAAACAAACAACGCATATTGGACTCAGAATTCAGCACACTATCCTACAAGCTAGTAGTGGTTTTTATTAAGTGCGATAATTCTGCAGCTATCGATGAGAGACATTCGCGCGTGGTTGTCGATTTAACACATACTAGTAATGAACACAACGCAACGCGCGATGATACTCTGTGACTATTCAGCAAATTAAACGTGGCAATTACCATTGACAGTGGTGGTCTCAAGAAAATGTATAGTAATCACATTTCCCGAAGAAAATTACTGACTGCATCTATTATATAAACGTACATCCTGTTTGCCCAAAGCGCTGTCTCTTCCTCCCTTCAGTTCTGACACCCTTCCTGTAGGGTGAAAAGTGTCATTTTAGTGATGATTGTGATTACTGTGTGGTAATTATTGTTAATGATTACTTAAAAATATAAGACCATTTACTATTAATAAATATTAAGATTATACCTTCACTCCAAGTACAGTAGTTATCATGCCTGCCTTTAGAATTGATTCCCTTGAGATGACAAGACGCTCTTGATAACAGATAGCGTTATTATTAATTTTTAGTTTCTGGTTTTAATTAGGTCCCAAAATTAAACCGGAAATAATTTCTGGGTGTATTAATAATATCTTAGGTTTAAATGCCGTAGATAAATACTCGAAAGTCTACAACATGCAGAGATTGCCAATATCGTTAATTTTGTCTGGGTTGGTAGCACTGATTTATGATAGTTGATTACTGTTGACTTGAGGTTAAGTGCAAAATGGTGTTGTGTTTAAAGGAGCTGTAACGTAATGTAAATGTAAGCAAACGTTTTGTTTTCTACTGTGTAGAGTTTATTAAGCATCATTTACGATACAATTTTCTTTTGGGCTGTAGCATAGATTCAACATATTATGTCAACTGTACTCAGAGCCTCTTGTCGTAATATCCAGCAACATGAACATTAGTATTCTGAAAGCAAAGTCTAACTTCCCATGTTACGAGTTCCTCTGCTTAAACGCAACAGCGAAAAAAAGTGATGGACCTATCTCTGTTGGCAAGATATATTTAGGTACACTTGTACCATATTATTTAAATTTTGTAAGGTTTAAGGGCGTTGATTGACTTTAACTGCAACACGTTTGATGAAACTTCTGTTTATGCGAGTAATAATATATGTATAGGATTTGAGACTTTCGCGGCTAATACTATCAATAAAATCTTCTCGGGCAATCAGCCGCGTTAACTGGTTACCGTAGTAAACCGACGTTTCAGGAATAAACTCTGTCCTCCATCTTCAAGGTTCTGATGTGACTGGATCCTCAGACGAGGGGAAGATGACTTTCTTCTGGGTTGTAGCGCCACCTAATCTGGTAGACGTTTACCGACGTTTCAGAGGTCCTTGCTTTCTCCTCATCAGGGCATCACTTATCCCCCTGATGATGGAGACAACCTCTGAAACGTCGATAACTTATACCAGATAACAGAGCTCTACAATCCAGAAGACAGCCATGTACGTACTCACTGCTGTGAAAATCTGAAATTCTACTAAATAATATGTAAAAAACTTTCATAATCCTAGACCGTTCACTCCTTTGCAAGAATTATTCATCTGAGGTCAAGACGAGGGAAAACCAAGGTAATATAATTCTGAGGAAACCACTGCTTACAAATGACAGTTTCCCCAGACCTCTAGTAATATTGGTCTTAACTAAAAGCATCCTTTCCTTGGAAAATATAAAAATTGGTTTCCATCGTATAGAGAAGTCTATGAAAGTTATACCAGAACATAATATTAGGGATGGTTGCTGTATAACTAAATCTTGGCTTCATTTATTCTTCTCTATTTTTCACGATGTTAACATAATTTGAAATCGGCTTCTGAAGGAATAATTCTTTTATGCAAAATACTGAAACTTTACGTCCGTTGTACTTCCCTTGTCTATGAAAGTTTTGCTTCCCGCCGATAGCAGGCTGAGACGCGTGTCATGCAACTCAAAAAAGATTTCTGCGGAAATATAACAGCTTCATGCCGTTCGCCCTTTCTCAAACTTCCATGTTCTCTTTCATTTTCATTTCAACCGTCTCAGGTTTCCCTTAGAATAATTGATGTTCTGGCCTAATTTCAAGACCCAAGTTTGATTCGTCTGTGCTGAAGGAGATCAGGTACACTAGAATACAGGTCTGGCCAAAACAGTCGTAGCAACGATCTGTTGTGGACTGAGCTGATTATTTAATCTCTTAGTGGCACAGAATGCGATGTCTCTTCATAAGCATTCACCGAGGCTGACATGCATCACTTGGGGAAAGTTTTGAAAAAAGTTTAAATTTTTCGAAAAATCAAAAAATGCTTGAAATTGTCTGAAAAGCGCACTATTTTTTTAAAAAAATATGAAGAAAAACTTAAAGTGGAATTTTTCAAAATAAAAAATTTGTATGCTCCTTGGAAAATTTCCAGCATTTTTTTTATTTTTTGTAAATTTTCATTTTTTATTTTTATAATTCTCTCCACCTGATGCCTTGCAGAACCGGTCTGTGTCGGACTGTTTCTAATATACTGTGTCTGACGAACGTGGTCTGTGCCTGACACGGTCTGAAAAGCTCAGGTGCGGAAGACACCACATAAGGCAAAGACCGAGACGGACAGGGACACGGTCGGTCACACACCCAGTCCTGCAGAGGCTTCTTGATGGAGACACCGAAGCAGTCAGCAACCGGGTGAGATAGACCCCGAGTCCGGCATAGACGGGGTGAGGCATTCACCGAGGCTGGCATGCATTCCTTCGGGTGACTTGTGAAAAAAATTTCAAAATTTTCGAAAATCAAAAACTGCTGGAAACTGTCTGAAAAGCGCACAAAACCAAAAAAATTTGAAAAATTCGAAAAAAATTTGAATGTGAAATTTTTCAAACATTTTGTGTTTCGTGCGCGTTTTGGATAATTTCCAGCATTTTTGGATTTTTCGAAAATTTTCGAAATTTTCAAAAAAAAATTCAAAATTCTCCCCACCTGATGCTTTCCCGAACCGGTCTCTATCGGATGGCCTCTTATCTACTGTGTCTCTGACGAACACGTCGTTGCTACATACGGCCTCTGACGTGCGGTCTCTGAAAAGCCCACGTGCAACAGA
>NW_019060045.1:0-13223 GCF_000696155.1 Zootermopsis nevadensis
CCCTTCTTGCTCCTGATTTGCCGTTCTGTTTGCACTGACTGGCCTGCTTTTGTTTGGACTTGCTGTAGAAGTCGTCGACCCAGAGACAGGCATCCTTATTTCGGTAGACCTCGATGTCCACGCTCA
The DNA here is from genome assembly GCF_000696155.1 of Zootermopsis nevadensis. The sequence goes on from NW_019060045.1 coordinate 127, forward strand.
CTTTAACTCCTTGTGTATGCTGCTGGGTTCACTCGCCGCCTTCTTCGGATGGCTACTTGGAAGTTCTTCGATTTTTCGTGGCCCTGCGTTGGGCGCCAATTTCTGCTGCAGCCGTCCTTTGTCTCCTTTCGAGGAGTTGCCCAGCTTGGTTGTTGCCTTCGGTGACGATGGGTATTTGCATGGGTTTCAGGGTTAATTTGGGATCCTAGCCCAGATGAACATTACGCTCGTCTTCAGGGGATATTGCGTGGTGGAGTTCAAGATGAACAGTGGCCTCCCGTAGAAGGTCCCGTCGTTGCAGCGTAGAAATAAACACTTTGCTTAGTCGACTATTACATGAGTGCATAGCACATTAATAAGACATAGGAAAATTGCTACTGAACAACCACTAATAATAAAACTTGGTAAAACCATAATGTCCAACAGTTTTCGATGGCCACACACGCTTTATGGCATTACGAATATAAATGTCACAGAGAGAAAATATAAATAATTCAAGTTCGGCGCGATGTTTCACACCCATAACTGGGTCCGAGGGATTAGCAAATTCAAGTTTCATGATTATTCTCGGTATGTTTTGCGACCTTTCGTAGTCCAGTTCACTTCTATGGTAGCCAGTTTAGTTAAATATTGCCAGAAGCAACAGAGAAGAGACTCCAAGTCACAAACATGTACGTATCACATTTCCCAATGTTACAAATATCAATTTCTTGGACATTTTTTCTATTTAATAGCATGTAGCTTATCTTAACTATAACTACTTAATACATATATTTATTTTTCCAGTCTATACACAAAACTTGTTTTAAAATAATGTTTAAACTTTTTTATAACATTTACAATATAAATTGCATTATGTTATATTTTATGGCGCTTTCTGTGTCGTATAATATTACATCTATCACAGCGCTTTTGATTTTGACGACATGTTTCGATGTTTACCACATCATCTTCAGGCTTATCAATTCATACATTTTAAAAACTATTATGCATTTTTGTGCATTGCATTTATTGATTTCTTTTTTCTAATTAATAGCATCTAGCTTATCTTAACTATAACTACTTATATTGTTGAGTTTGCAATAATGTTTATGCCAGTTTCAACAATGGATCTTTATTGCAGCCATATATAACACCTCCATCCATTATGTAGAAAGCCAATTTACACATCAATTGGACTTGTTTAAAAATATGATTTAGCAATTACGTGGTCTGAGTAACACTTATGGACACACTGTCCCTCCCTGAAAGTCTTCCTGTGGAAATAATCGCCTTTACAGGAAGCAGAATTCACATAGGTTTCCCATTTTCCATGTCATTTATTTGTGGGAAAGAGCAGCAATATGTTTTGTAACTGAATTCTAGTCTTCACCATTTTGAATTATCCAACTTGTAATGTAGCCATGTAACATAGTGGCCGCCACTTTAAGTGACTTCCATCCATTCACTATTATTGTATTAGCATGTAGTTGTGTACACTTTCCAATCTTGTACACAAATGGTTTAAGCACTACACATACTCCATTGATTTGCAAATTTACTTTCCTTCATGGTCTCCATGTGCTCACAAGTTTTTTCAGTGGATGTCCATGCATTAGGAGCCAAAATTAGATTTGGATATTCACAGACGTGCCTCTGAAGTTGGCCGATAGATACCATGAGTTGTACCAAGTATGAGAGTTGCAACTCACCAAAACCATAGGACTGATTCCTACTTTGTCAATATTGTTAATCGCACTGTTTCCTTATTTTGTAGTTACCACAGACAGACATTAAATTTTCTTAGATCACACTAACATAAGCAAATGCAGCGGTGAGGCATAAGCCTCGTGTCCCGCAGATTTTGTTCTTGTTTCAGCCTCCCAACTGCGCTGTTTATGAGCCTTGTTTCTGAGAAGAAGTGGTGTAGCCATGGAACTTTGCGATCGTCGAGGTCTGGGGGCGCAGCGGGCTCCAGCCAACATTTCTGGATATTTTCTGTTTCAGAGGAATAAGGAAACTTGCTAAGAGTTGCTGAGGAAGTGTCTTGAGAGTACAGACTACTGTAACAAGAGTTTTAGGTACACGAATTCTGAAAAGATAGTCTTATTCACTGCACTATGGCCTATTACCAAGGGCTTAGGAATCATGGGGTAATATTTAGTTATAAGATGGCTGTCTTCTGAGTTTAGCACCATGTAACTCGTCGCTGTGATGATGGAGGCAGCAAGGACCTCTGAAACACCAGATAACGGCTACCAGGCTACACAGTGCTGTAACCCAAAAGACAGCCATCATTGGACTCACTGCTGGGAGAACCTTATATATAAGTTCAGGTTACTTTTTATGCTAATACTTTTTGACAGTCTCCTTGAATTGATTAATATACTTTTGGCTTTAGAGTCATATAAAGAGTGATAATTTTACATCAACTTATTTATACTGATAGCAGAATTTAGTTGTTTTAATTAATAAATTTAAAACAAGTTTTAAAATTTAAAATTAGGAAACTTAGTGATGTTTATGTAAGTCTGTGACATATCAACAATTCCTGCATTAGGTAAATTCTTCGGTACAAGTAATTGCATTCTTGAGGAGCCTTGGCAGTGAATACAAAACCTGTGAAGAATCGTGGCCTGGTTTAAAAAAGAGATTGGCCTGTAACCCCGTATTGTCGTATAGTTTAGCTCAATTTCAAAATTGACGTCGCCACTTTTGTGGATGTGCTGTAATTATTCATTCTTCTGAGCCCTCACACCCATCACACATGAAGTGAAATTGTTCCATCACTATCACTGAATCCATTTGACAGCATTCTTCTTATTGTTGTCCAAATACAATCCACCTCATGAACCACCGGGAGGGTGGGTGATAGAGGTTGCTGGTGTGGGCCCAGTTCAAAAAAAATATTTCTAAAGATGGATTGTTTCCAGGCACTTTGTACTGTGATTTACTCGCAGGCAGCACATCTGCAGTGATGACTTTGGGGTTTTATTAACTCTTCAACCACCAATACCAATCAGTCATTGACTTTCATAAATAAATGGATGGTTTATCCCTTCAGCTTCAATAACATTGTAGGCTGCCCATCTGACATGATTGGTTACTCCAAGAACTGTCTTATGCTTCCACTTCTTACTTTGGAGGGATTAGAAATGGCTTTTCAGTCTTTTACAGGTTCATACTTGCAGGATCGTCCGGATACTTTTTGTAGTCTTTTAGAGTGCAACATGGTGAATCATATGACTTTCTTTTGTAAGGTGGCCAGCCTTCATTTTTCATCAGTCATACTGCCTCCTTCATACTTTGAGCAGTGTATGTGCTTTTATATGCAATAGTCCAAAAAAACAAAGGATCATAATCCTGTGGAAGCTAAGAAAACTGCTTCTAAATCTAAGGCTTTTGTAGTGAAAGCTATTGAACCTACTCGCATATCCTTTTGACGAGTACGAAACACCTTTAACTGACACAGAAACAAAGACAATCCATGCCTCCGCATCCAACTACAGGACACCTCTATCCTGTCTACAAGATCTGAATACAAGGATCAGATGATCGTGGAGGCCATCAAAATTGAATTGCATCCCAACAACTTCAACAGGGAGGATGAATTTCGCCTGAGCCGATCATGGGAGCCCCTCATTCACTCCCTCCTAAGGCTGTGGAAGCATCCCAGAGAGCATTGCTTATCCCACCCCGGCCAGTGCTCCCTTCCACTCTCCTGCTTCCCCCCCACATCTTGACCACCAACTCCCATATATTCCACCAGACAGACTCCCTAAGGCCCTCAAAAGGGCTGTCTCTCGGACCTCTCTTTTTCTTACTGTCTCTCGCGCACGCTACAACATGCCCAAGCCCTCCTATTGGTTCTAACCCCTTGCCTCATTCTGACACCAGTCCCCACTGGTTAGGATTAGGCTATTCCTTTTAATGTCCTGTTCCTATAAATCTAGCACTTTCCTCTCGCATGGCTTATTCATTGCCCTGATGATGAAGGCAGCATGGACCTCTGAAACGTTGGTGGACATATACCAGACAACACAGCACAACAACCCAGAAGACAGCAATCTTCAGACTCGCTGCCATGAAAACCTCAAATCCCACATAGTCTACTAGTACACTGGCAGAATATGTGATTGCCTTGACAAACTCACTGCACAACTGTTATCACAATGAGTACTTTGCCATCTAGTGAGGGAAAAATTATCACAAACTTACCCTACAGTCAGTATCAGCCATCAGTCAATTTCAAAAGAGGAATTTTATACACTCAGCAGTTCAATATCACTAATTACTTTGGTGAAAGCTTTATGGATGTCAGTGTTCAGGATTTACAAATGAAACTGACCATCAAGTTCTGGATAAAAGTTTCCATTGCTGATTGTCCATCATTTTAATGTGTACTGTATCAGTTACCAAACTGTGTTATATAGAAGTGTATAAGTGTAAAGGGAATTAGTGTTTAACCAGACTAGATGGAGGGGTAAAGGCATCAGCACAAGTCAACTTGGATGAGCCAAGCACTCACCAGAGATGAAGAAGCAGCAACCGCTGTAAGCACCACACCATAAGCCAAGATGGAACAGAACCAGCCTTTTGTGGGCCATTCATATTTCTTGCCTCAGCCTTCCAGAGAAAACTGTGTGGAGCAAAGGAGACTCTTAAGTCACACTAAGATTGAATGTTTCTTTGGTGACAAAACTATTACCTGATGTGTTTATACTTTGGGTTTGAGCAGATACTGAGAGTGAGATGTAGTAGAGTAATTCATGTGTAATTTTATGTTCAGTTTTTTACTTCTTATGCCACATGAGCAAAAAATCATGCAAGAAAACCTACTGAGGTCACATCATGTTGTAAGCTGCTTACATACAACAGCCTGTTGTTTTCTAACAGTGTTAAGTGCAAAGATATCTTTTCATAAATGTAACGAGTGTTTGTCATCAAACACCATATGGCGTCTCGCTTGAACTTAACTTTCCAGAATGATATATTTTCTGATTCTCCTGTGTCAAACAAATCGAGAATATTGTCTCATGAACCGTTTCTATAACGAAGTTGCACTTCACTGGCTTTTTCAGACATGTTTTGAAGAATGGATGCATGAATTGCTGAGCACAGTGGATATTTCTGGCACACAATATAAGTGTTTCTGTTTCATGATTTCAATGTAATTTTTTTTATTATTATTATTTTTAGACCATGTGTCAGGAACAGGTTGCTTGACTTTTTGATCACTCTGTATATACTAATTATTTGTCACTTAGCCATACAGTTAAATCAATGGCATTTAAAGAAAGTATGTTAATGTAGGAAGTTGTTTATGACAAAGGAAAAGTGTGTTCACATAAGTGAGAATGTTGACCAGGAGCTGTCAGGGCAAGCTGAATGTTAGCCGTAATTAGAGTTTTGGAGATGTATTAACATTGTAACTTTATCTAAATCTGAAATTATTCTATTTTGTTTAATATTTCCATACTGAAACCCAAGAGAATGATTCTGAATGATTGTACATGGCCTCTGGCGTGGTGTGAAAACCCGTAAGCCAACAAGAGATAAATAGAAAAGACGGATGTATCAACTTACAACACAGTTTTGTATCTTGGATGTGTGAAAGAGAGTGTGACACAAAAATCAGACTGTCTGATTTTGTAGTAGTAAGATGTATCATGACTTTGTATGGTAAAGGCTATCGACATATTGTATAGTTTCATTTTGTTGAACAATTAGGAATTTGGGGGGAAGACATTCCAGTTTTGTAGAGGAATGAGTATTCATTTTGCCCCAAGGAGTCACATTTATTTCAGAACAGGCTGTAGAAGCCACACACCAGGCAGTGCTTACATGATGTCCTGGGCTCAGCATTCTCACATACTCACCAAACTGTTGTCATGTTTGGTGAAGGAATCGTGTAGAAATTTTGCATGGCTTTTACTCAGTTCTTTCCTTTGTGTGAAGAGACCGTGTGTGAGGTGATGTGGGAACTGCACTTGCAGCAGAAATCCTAACACTAAAATTTGTGCTGAAGAACCCCATTTCAGTTTGTCTTATGCCTGGTTGGCTGACATATCAAGATGCATACATTTAAAGTTGTAAAATACATGATAGATCTGTTTTGTGTGAATTTTGGGAAAACATTAATTTGGCCGGGTGTATGGGATATCAATAGATATTTGAAAACCGGTATAAGCAGCAAACTTGGGAGATAACAGTTTGCTTGAGGAAAGAGGGAGTAGTAAATGGGAGTCTATCAGCACATTCAGTCAGGAGAGTCTGCAGAAGAAAACCATCAGTAACCATAAATTGTAAGTGATTGTAGAAATTTGTATTGTACAATAAACCAGTTCCTATGTATGGGCTTGTACACTTATTCTGGTCCTTACTGTCAAAGCTCCTAAGGTTTCCCATATTTTTCATTCAACATTTCAAGCTTTAAGGCATCGATTGTTTTTATAGAAAGATTGGCTTATGTAGGTTATGTGCTGTATGTGGAGGCTCTTTAAGGACTCTCATAGATTCACAGGTTTGGTAACTTTTTTTGTTAACCAGAGCACTTGAAATAAATTGTTTCTGTGTTCTAGTACCATAATGTCAGAAGATGTATAGTACATTGATCTGAATCATTCGAACAGAGAATTCTTTGATACAGGAAGTCAGAATGATGTTCATAAGAACATAACACATGCTAATGGTAAGGAAGTTAAAACTGTTCTTGGCCACCACATAAAGAAAGTCTTGGAGGTAAGAGTTACAGTACAGTCATACAATTTTAATCCTCAGAAGCTATTGTGGTGTGGTCCAGAGAATGAGTAGAGCTATTTGAGCTCTGAATTATGACAGGCTATGGACAGAAGGAAGCCAGGATGCCTTACCTCATCATCATCATGTGGATTAGATTAATTTTTATGCAAGTGGTGCTCGGAGGTCTTACCCGCTCAGAGCATAAAGTTGACTCTCTGCGTGCACCTAGAAACAAGTTACAACACTGTAGACCTACACACTGACATATTCTTGTTAGAGTGAGGAGATATATTACTATTTCATGGAGAATATGACATAAGGGATTAAATTATTTGATCAGTTATTAGGCAGTGCCTGACAGATAATATTCTCATACAACTTTAGAGAAACGGAAAATTAGGTGTATTATAGGAACTGTTGGGAAAGATTGGATTTAGCTATTATAATGTCTTGTTACCCTCTTTTCCTCATTGTGGATGCTACACTATATGTGATTGTAATTCCTTAAATGTTTACTGTACTAGATTCAATTTCCAGTAAGGCAATTTGTATTATTGCCATTGACACCTTTGTAACAATTCAGTGGTCCCCAGAAGCACTGCTTATCCACCTGATATGGAGTTTAAGAACACCTTTGTGGCTTAGTGCTATTTTTATGCCCCACCCATTTCATTTTCTTTTGTTTTATAACCCTTTCAGGATTAGTGAATAGCACTAACCATGGTATGGAGCCAGGTAGCTCTCCCTGTATAGAGACTAGGGTAAGTTGCAGGGGAGACAATTGGGCTCAATTTCTAAGAGAGCGAGAGAATTTTTTTTAGCTGCTGCCTCCTAATTGACTCCGACTCCGCAACTTCAATAGTTGTTTCAGTCGTCAAGGTTTGCCTTTTATCATACTGATAAACATATTAGAAGCGTCTAAACATTTGGCAGGAAACACTGTGGTCATGGATTTTCACTGTTATTGCAAAGGGGGGAGGGGGGAGTTAATATATTTTAATATTCTATCGACCTCAAAGGACAGGCATAATACAGACTACTACATGATATAATGTGATAGAAACCAAACGAAGGTCACAACAGGTTCTCATTGTAGTGGTTGTGCTGCTGACTAGATTGGCATTCGATTTCTTGCAGCAAGAAGTCTTCTTTCTTAGTTACTGATCCAGACCGGCCCTAGGGCGGTGAAATGGATACCATTGGCTTGAATCTAAGTATTTACCACCATCTAGAGCTATGGTAAAATATTAGTGGATATTTACCTTTGCCACCCCTCCATCACTCTCCATGCCTTGGTCCTTAACAAGCAACAGTAACAGTTTAATATTTCCAGTCACAGTAAGAGCCTATGATCTAGATTTGCTCACATGTAATATAGCCCCTGTATTGTTAGAATAAAAGAATAGGATAATTTACATAAATTAATGTGTTTTCTTTCAGGAAAGATAAAAATTACACTTTCAAATGCTGGCATGCACAAGGAGTAACTCCCTCCAGGAAAATTCCAGAATACCTTAAATTGGGCCATGATTGCTTTCTTACACATCCTTTCCAATTCATTATTCGTAATATAGCCCCTGTATTGTTAGAATAAAAGAATAGGATAATTTACATAAATTAATGTGTTTTCTTTCAGGAAAGATAAAAATTGCACTTTCAAATGCTGGCATGCACAAGGAGTAACTCCCTCCAGGAAAATTCCGGAATACCTTAAATTGGGTCGTGATCGCTTCCTTACACATCCTTTCCAATTCATTATTCACAATGGTCCTGTCATTCGACACTAGAAGGATAATAATGTTCTTACCAATTCTGGCATATTCAGTGGAATTTGCCCTTTTTGAATGGAAGGCACCAATAACCTCTTTTCTGACCTGCACATTTGCTGGGTGTCTGATTGACATTGTCACAGAGAATTTCCTCATGTGATTGGTTGGCTGGGGATTTCCCATCATTTTCATGTGCAGAAAGACATGTACGATATTTGCCTGTAATGGTTGTCCAGTTTCAAACAAAATGCAAACACTTAGACAAATGTTGGTAAAATCTGCCAAGCATCTGATATGATGAAAACCTGTTCAGCAGTTCTCAGGTTGTTACATGCAGACAAATAGATAGGGCAAAGCTGATAGGCACAATTTTTATTTGCAAATGCACCTGAGAACCACTTAATGCCTGAATTAGCCAGTCCTTGAGACATCTCTGTGAACAGCTGCTGAAATAGGAACCTGACATGTGGCAAATTCACCATGGCGATGCTCCTTCCCACTCGGCCCAGCTTATACTTTCCTAAACGCAGTATTCCACGACTGAGACGGCATCTGTAATTGACTCCCTGTGACTCATATCTGTTTCTGAATTTAAAGAAGCCCTGGAAGTAAAAACATTTGATGATGTGTAAGGAAGGGAACACAATGTAACAGAGCAGCTATTGATTATTCCAAAACCTGAGTTTTAGATGCGCTTCCAACACTGACAGGAACAGTGGTACATGTATGCTTGCACTGAAGGAGAATAGTGTGAATGGTATTGATCCTGCAAAATCAACACAACATTCTACTTTTTACAGATTCAGTACTGATGTGTTCTGACCAAGCCTGATTAACAAACTTGACACTGAGAGGGAAAGCTTATTATGAAAAAAATACTGGCAATTAATTATAATAAATTATTCTTGGGCTACCAATACTTCAGTTCCCCGAGAAGGAGGACAAACATAGTTCTCAAAATGTTGGTTTTTTTCTCCATTCAACAACCTGATACAGCTGGTAGCCTGAGATGAATTCATTATTTCCATTTCTTGTCAAAACCTGCCCAAACCCTATCCAAATCTGTTGAACACCTGTCCACAGCTGTCATACCCTGCCCCAAACATGCCTAGACTTCTCCAAACCAGTCCAATCCTGCCCAAACGTTTCCACACGTGTGAATTGATAGGATAGGTGGTTATGCATGTTCTCCAGAGTGTTTGACATGAATGTGAATATAGACTTGAAGTCAGTGGATTGAAATTTTATTCTGCTCAATTCATTATTCACACTTACTGCACAGTTCAGTGAACACTTGTTACTAACTATTCTTTCACTAATGTTATCAGACCATTTCCTATAAAACTGTAAATTGTTAATTTGATTAATCCAAATATTATCTTCATATGTACAACATACATACATCTAGAGGCATTGAGAATGGCAAGGAACTAAGAAGGCACTGGAAAAACATGGTTAGCGTGACTTAGTAATTAACTCATTCGCATGCGATACTTGTTTGCAGTAATTTTGTTTTATGTGAGTAACAGTTCAGAAATCAATAGTGAGGCGCATCTGCAAACATGTTTTCTTCAATCAGCCTGTACACGTCTGCACGCTTAATCCGACTGTATTCTTGCCAGACGCTTTTTCCATGACTTCATATTGCCATCATGCACTTACATTTATTGTACAAATTCACTTTTACATAAACTTGAAAAAAAAGATTTTAAAGAGAATTCATACATAGCCGTGCTTCCTTTTTATAATTTAGGTAGAGAGCTAGGAAATATGCGTACTAAAAAGGAAAGGTCTGCTAGTGTACGCAATATTTTTATTCCATGCAACTGCACAGCACAGACCAAGCAATGATCCTGTTAAGACTGTAACCCTGTTGACTACAAAAGGAAAGTTATCTCACTTTATATTTTTATATTAAGACAATTAAGAAATTGGGTCCAATTTGTGAAGGGAATGCTGCATTCCATACATAAAGTTAGTTCAGAAAATTCTGATATGGATTTATTGTCACCAGCCGATGATGCAAATTTGAGATTACACAACACAAATTAGGACAATGGCTGAAATGAGTCACTTTCATTTCTTAAATCCTTCCATCACAGATGCTCACAACAGCCTCCAGAAACAGAAAAATTAAGAATATGAACAAACAGAGTTGTTTATTTCTTGCATCTGATTTTAAGTGGAACATTTCTAAGATCAAACAGTAGCTTTCTTCGTAAATCAATATCACATAGTAATTGTAGCCAGACATAAACCGTGCTGAGTTTTCTATGGTTTTCCTTTTAAATCTTATTTGTAACTTAAAAGTCACTTTCTTAACTTTACTTTTCAATTACTATTACAAAATCATTCTGTATTTACATTTGACATTGATGACCTCAGCAAATGAGTCAGCGTTATTAACAAATATAATGAAAATCTGATCCCGGGTTCTTCAATGTGGTCGGACAGACAGCAAACTAACACAAACAAAAGAGCTAACAGAGGTATTTTTTAGAATTTGAGTTGTTGACGTGCTATGATTGATGACTCTGGTATGTACTTATTTCATTGCTGCAAGCTTAATCACATTTCTTATCAAAAGAAGTTGTTGCAAATTTTGTGTACTTTAATACAAGAGGTGAATATCACACTATATTTAACATTTAAATTTCAGTTTGTCTCTTAGATATTAATATCTTGCTCTATGTTTTGAGGAATAATGGAGCCAACTAATTTTTCTTGCAACAGCAGACGAAGAATTAGGAAGTGTTATTGAGTACTTCAGAGTATCTCCAGTGCTTGTGGTTCAAATTCCACTTTCTTACAAACATGCATTAGCTATTCCACCCGATACCAGGCAGACGACTGCACCAGATCCAGAAACCACTGGTTGTTCAGTTAAATTGAACTGTATCATTATTTCTACATTCTCATGCTGTGCCCTGTCCCCTCATTGCTTCAGGGGCCAAGTACTGCAGTGTACAGCAGGTAGAGTATGTTAGTTTATCCTGCTGACAAAACAACATTTTACATAAGTTACGTGTGACAGGACTTGAGACAGAGATTCTACTCACTAGATATGGTATTACTAGCAAAACATTGAGGATTGCTAACGCTTAAGATTGCCACTGGAAGCAGTTCAAAGCCAGTTCAGTCCATCACCTACCCTCACAATCCTTTTTCTTTAACATCCAGCTTCATTTGTTTTCCCGTCTCCATCTTGGTCTTAGTGATTATGTCCTTGAACACATCCATGAAGCTGAACAATGACATCAAGGATCTGGATCTATGCCCCCTGTACTGAATCATGAATCATTCATAACGTAATGCACAGAATTAGTGATAAAATATCAGGGTAATGATTAAGCATTGGTAACACTTTGCTTTTGCCAGACCACTGTTCTGAGAAGACATTCAAGAAAGTGGTCAGACATCACAGACAGATATATACTGTTGGAAAAAACATTTTTGATTGCCTCAATTTAGGGATAACAAAATCTGTGCCTTTTATAATTTTCTTCAGCCATTTGTTTTGATTTCATGAAAAATATAAAACTAACTAACTAGATGGCTTACCGAACCCGAAGGTACATCACCGAATTAACCAAAGCCCTCCACCGGACCCTGTCCTGGGCCAACAAAATCCAGTCTCCTTCGACTCCTATCTCCCATAGATTCCGCCTGAGATTATCCTCCCATCTACGTCTAGGTCTACCCAGCTACTCTTGTCCCATCCATGCGTGCTACATGTTCCACCCATCTCATTCTTCTCGACTTAATCACTTTGAAAATATTAGGGGGGAGTACAGATTTCTAAGCTCATCATCATGCAGTTTTCTCCACGCCCCATCGTATTCTCTCCTAGGCACAAATATCCTCCTCAAACACCTGCAATCTCTGTTCCTCCCTCAGCGTGAGAGACCATGTTTTGCACCCATACAAATTTAGGAGTAGGACACAATCCTTAAGTGAAATGCGTGCAATTAAGAATCACCCGCCCATATATTATCTATTGCAGGAGGTGTCAGGCAATTAATCTGCATTTATTCTACATATTAATATGTCATGACACGTAATTAATTTAATTGCCTGGCGTGTGAAGGCATCAAGACAAACTCTTTGAGCAACTTCAGGTTCTCAAGCAGGAAACAATTGAAAAGGCGATGTTAAAGTTGGAGAAGCAGCAACTCTTAGCTGTAAGAGACTGTAGACAGTAATGGAATTACTGTAATTTCATCAAAACTTTATTTGTTTAATTATGATAAATGAACAGACACAATGCGGCATTATGACGCCATTTGCAATGACCACTCATTATTACCATCAGCAAATCGGTCATAGTGTCTAATGAACAGAAAGTCTCCAGATCTTTGTAGAGGGAACGAAGTGTATCGTTATATGAAGTTTTTCCATCCAGACCTTCTAAGAAACATAAAACTCTAACACTTAAGTAAATTTAAAATGAATACAGAGAGGTATTTCTTCTTCTTCTTCTATGGCTCTCCTGTCCGTATTCGGTCCATGGCCTCCTCAATTCTCCTCTTCCGTTCGGTCCGTCTGTCCGAGGCTTTGATTGAGGTTTCGAAACATCTTCCTTTTTACGGCGCAAGGTTGTTAGCCTTG
>NW_019060045.1:16122-26921 GCF_000696155.1 Zootermopsis nevadensis
GAAAAAGAAAAGGGGGGGGGGGGGCAAAAGTTAATGCCTAATGCCCTGTGCTGGATTTGAACCTGAGACTCCAAATTGAGCGACCTAAGACTTCATAATTACTGGCTACCGCACTGAAGGCTTGAAATATGTGAAATGTGGGAACAAGGCGAAGACAAAAATAGTAGTGACTCCGTGAATCTTCACGGACTGGTAAGCGTTCCCTTTCTTTTCATGCGTAATATTGGACCGGAGTTTTGTAAAGTTTTGTTTCAGTAAGTAGGCCAAATTCTTTAACCATGTGAGTAAACCTGATCGACATGTTAACTAATAATGTAACATGACGGATGTTTAACATTATAATTAGCTTGGCAACCTTTATTGCAGACGAAATTTTCGACGTCTCGGATAAGAAATGTGAGCTACAGATTTCAATCATTGTGAAATACAATCGATAGAAGATGTGTTAACCAAATATCGAATTGAATTCGTCACATGGGCATTAGTTGCTCTTCGGGACAAACTCATAAGGACAAAGCGTTTCTACAAGATCCGAAGAGGAAGTACGTAGACATTTGTTACAACTGATTACGTTGGTGTGTGCAAGATCTCATTTCTGGAGGTGTTCTGAAAAATCTCTTTACAAACACTACACATATTTTGACAAAATATTAATCAGTGTTACCACATCTTTCCTTTCTAAGTAAAGTAAGTAAAAGGTAAAGCTGTCCCACTACGTATACGCCATGTAGGCCCTTGGAGAGACGTGATATAGCTCCTACTCATTCTGCAAAAATAGTAGTGAGTCCGTGAGTCTTCACGCCCTGGCCGCGCTTTACCCCCGGGAAAGGACCCCGGTACCCATTGGATAGGAGGCTGGGTGGGATCCAGAACCGGTCTGGACACATGCTAGAGGAAACATCCTCTGCCCCCGTCGGGGATCGAACCCCGGTCGTACAGCCCGTAGTTAATCACTGTACTGAAAGCTACGCCGGCTTACTCTATTTCCAAGCAAATTCGCGTAGTCCTCTTGATTCATCTCCCCAAAAATTGATGAATATCTGTTAAATGTGCCATGGACGTATGCATTTTTGCCCATATCGATTAGCTGAAGCCCCTTTTTGAATATAACCTAAATCGATCACATCATACTGAAAAAGACGCAGTTTTTCTCAGAAAATGAAAGTTGGAGTAAAACTCCTCATTTCTTCGCTGCAGGAATCTCCACAAAATGCTAAAGTCATAAGAATGGTGGGAAGTATGTTAGAACGTTAATCGAAATCCCAAAGGAAGACGAGGAACCCGTTGGGCTGTGTAGCTTTGCTGTCAAAGTAAACTAACGTGCATCGCTACTTATTCACTGTGTTGTAATCAGGATGTCCCGAGTTCAAACCTTCATTTTACAATATTTGAAGATAGGGCAAAGAAATTCACTGACTCACCCAATCACTTCCACTCTCTTACTCAGTCACTACTTTCAGTTCAATTATTTCAACATAAGAAGGCGGTGTGGTCTGCTAGAAGGTTACCAACTGTTTATTGGTCTTTGCATTTTACAATTCACAGACATTAAACTGGAGTGTTTTGACTTTTTTTATCTGTGAAGTAAGGTGAGGTTATGTGTTGATACAAATTCGTGAAACTTATTTTTAAAATGTCTTTTGGAATAAAATCAGAACGCTTCAAGTGCCAAAAAAATTAATGTTGTTTGTGAAAATTACTTTCGAAAGTAATCTGTGCAATAACTGTTGTAATCTGATTGAGATGAATGGCAGTGTTGTTAAAGTAGAAGAGCCAGCGAACGCTTGTATAATTGGCTCCAAGTATAGTGGCAGACCGAAAATTGCTACAAGGAATAGTACAAGAAATATAAGAAACTACAGAATGAGATTAAATACCTTTTTATTACCAAAACCAGTTTACTGTAAATAAGAGGAAATAAGTAATTTTTAAGAGAAGTGCAAGTTATGTACTTCTGTGGTATTATTAGTGGGATTAAGGAAGTCCTGGAAGCTTGGTATGATAACTTCATAAATTTGTGGATTAGGTAACTTACTTGCCAGTCCGTAATTGTTTCCTTTCACTTATGTTCGGTTCCTATTCTGTTATTTTGTCAGACAAATCTCTTTTTGAAGTGATACAAGGCCATTATCAACTACACATATCAGCTGTATATGGAGTGTGGGTATTGTAGTAGTTATGAGATGCATTATCACATAATCTTGTCTGAGATCTCATACAGTGTGTCTCCCTAAATGCAGAATCCACTATGACAGCATACCAGACCAGCAGCAGGAAGCCAACTGCCAGGAAATGAGTTGGTCACAATCTGAACATAGCTGTCACATGCTTGTAGGTGAGTTTTGAGTTACATGGAACTTGAATGAGCAAGCTGTTTAATGTGATTTCATATTAGATCTAAACAAAGTGATGTAAATAATGTGAATCCTTTATGTCATGCATTGATGGCTTAAATATGTGTTTTTTTGGCACTATTATAAACAGTGTTGGTTACTAGTTAGATTTGGTTTTGCTGTGTTTGCTCAGATTATGTTGACATTGGCTTATTCTTATTAACAATTCACAAAGAATTGCGTAAATGTTATGTTTGAACTATTTTACTGCCATGCAGGTTGAAAATTAATGTGTTCCTCACAAAACACATTAGCAGGCTAAAGTCTGCGAATTCCTGGACTGTGATTTCATTCAAAGTTGCATTCATCAAAATTAGAGTAAGGAATGAAATATAACTTACGTGAAACCAATTTCTATATGTTCATGTTCTGTTGTTTCCAGTGTGCAGTTTGCTTAGTATAAACTTTATTCTGTTATCCTATGGAAAACTTGTAATCACATCTTTGGCTGTCAGTTTCAGCCAAGGTACATGAGAAGAATCCTGTTGTTTACGAACGTAGATCATCCGCACACACCATCTCAGCACAAGGAACATCAGGCATGAAAAAGGCAGATCTGGTGCAAGTTGATGATGCGAAGTTGCTTCACATGGGTAATAATTCTAATCCTCCCCTTTTTTACATGTCAAGGGAAGACATTAATGTGACATTTTCATTTGTTGGTACATGCACTTTTGTTTTGGAACCAGTCTACAGGGCTACAAATTCTCTCACTTGTGAGTATGTAAGACAGATTAAAGTTAATTTTATTATATTTCTAGTCTGTGGTTCATAGATGCGTCACTGTAGCACAGACAAAGAAGAAAGTGCACGTCAGGTATCATGATAAATTTAATTCCGCCTCGCATCCTGTAATAGATTTACTGTTACAAAGTACCAGGAAACATGAGGTTTTACTTTCCCACTGTGAATATAGGAACTTCGTAATCTGGCAGTAAGACACTATTTTATTGTTCACAGGGACCTAGGTTTGTGTCCTCTTTGCAGATATTTTACTTTGCATTGAATTTTCAGAATGTACTGAATACGAGGTTGTTGCTGTGGTTTGCAGCCTGTGTGAGTTTGCAGAAGCGCTGTGCCAATGTAATGTTCATCATTATGAACTTTGAAAGTGTGCATTCCGTCTCAAAATGAAATTCCTGGCCACACCAGGTAAAGTTGAAAAGTTGATAATTTACTTAGTAAGGTCTTGTTTTGTACAAAAATTAATTGAAATAACAGTTTAGTTCTTGCAGTTAATATAATTTAATTTGCAATATTTAATATTCTTCTGCTGTTGTGTTAGTTAATGAGTTGACAGGATAATTTAATTTTCTACCTTAGACTAAATGGTCATAACTAAAATATAAGCCTATTTTGTCTTAAAACCCTTAGAATGAGATTTATTAGTAGTGCATAGCATTAACTTCATTCTCTGAAATCACCAATTTATGATCCAATAAAATAGTTTCAAATATCTTTGGAATAACAATGGAATGGCTATCCTCTGAGGTACAGATTTTTTCCTGTGAAGTTCAGAATATAATTTCCATTTTTCAAACTTGAACATATGGCATTTGTGTTTGTTTCATGAGGTGTGACAATAAATTTTTCCTGCTGCCTTGTAAAATCTGTGCACAATAACTGTTGCTGTCATTTTTGAAGCAGTCTTCCTGCATACCAATACACTTTGTGAACGGGGGTATCCTCTGCTGGAAACGTTTCTGACATTCCTTTTTAAGAATGCTTTTCAGGATGGTCATTGCATGTCCCTGAAAGTCTGTGGCCCTTCAAAGGAGTGTTCAGTTTTGGGAATAGCCAAATGTGGTGAATGGTGGATGGTCCAGTTTCAACATCAATTTCTGGCCAAAAACTTGTAAATAGCAAGTGCATCATTAGCAGGGGAATTGTCACGATGCTTAACTTTGCCAGTATTTCAAAATAACGCTGGTTTGCTACTTGACCTTTTTCAACAAACTCAAAGTGAACAGTTCTTTTGTGATCAAAAGAGAAGGAAATGACAGACAGGGATCGTCTTCACCTGACCTCCTTGAGTCTTTTATGTCACTTGCAGACACTCTACATTGTCATGGCATCAGCACTGTAAGCCTCTGTCAACATCTGCAGTTTCACTCACTTTTTTGCCTAAGTTTGCACAAAATTTTATATTAATCTGTCGATCCTACCTGTTACTTATTTTTCCACTAGGACAAAAACACCCATTTGGGTAACTCTTCACCGCTTCACTACTACTGCCGTATTTGCTCCACAAACACACAGGATTTGAATGGGCAAAGTTTTTATCTCCTAGTCTCTGCATCCAGATTGGTTTTGAGGCCCACCCAGCCTTCTATCCAATTGGTTCTTGGGCTTTTTTCCCCTGTGAGCAGGGCATGATGCTGACCACTCACCCCCTTAGCCCAATTTAAAATGTCTTTAATTTCCCTCAACTTCTGTATTCAAACACGATATCAGCACTTTCACATATGCCATGACAGCCTCATACATGATGCTTTATCCATCTTGTTCTTCATTTGACCTGATCATCATAAAATAATCTTATCACTTAATCTCCATTAGCTTTGCAGGAGGGCAATATCTGCATACAACAGAACAGAAGATACCAGTCCTCTATTACATTATAATCATTATGTCTCATTTATAAAGGCACAGAACTTCATTTACATTTCCCATTCCTTAATAGTAATAACTAGGATTCGGATGTTCATGACCTAAAATATGCATGCAAATATGCCCCAGAAAATAGCTAAATATGACTCAAAAAAGGCAAAATATGACCTAATTTGTTATGAAAAATGATTCGCTAAAATTAAAAAAAAAAGCGTTTTGTGTTTCAATCATGTTATTTATTTACATATTCATGTACAACTATTACATTACTTGATTTCCTAGCAATTTCAGTCAAAAACCTCAGTCGCTCTAAGTTGTAAATACCTCAGTTTGGATCAGAATCAGATGTTGAGAATATGTGCGCCTATAAAAAGAAAATAAATTTAAAAGAAGAGCCTTTCATGCTTATCAAACTCATTAATTACATATATATGAATAAAAAAAATTCAAAATATTACGTACATTTCTTCATTTTTCTTTCTCAGCAGCATTACAATATATAATGATGTGCATTTTCAAGGTCTCGAATAAAAATCTTCTTTGATTGTCGCTCAGTATGGTCTTGTAACTTGAGAAGCTCCTTTCGACATCGCACGATATCACCGGAGGATATTTGAAGATGTTTAAATCATTGCTGTTTAACGCTGGTTCATCTTCTCCCAGTGTAGCTTCATATCCACTTTAGATGTCACTTATTTTGTACAATGTTGCATAACCATCATTTCGACACAGCAATGTATTAAGTTTTGATTTCACAGCATCACCTATTTTGCCTCCTACTCGCCCCATCTCTCACTCTACATCCTTTATCAGCTCCAAACTTTCATGTAGATCTGCGCAAACTTCCTTTAGGCGAGAAATTGTAGTTGCTATACCTCCATAGTTAGATTTTATATAAGCCAGACTTCCTGACAAACTACTGGGAAATAGTTCTTTAACAATTTTGATAGAAAATGCCTCACTGCTATCAAAACTGTTAACAATTTCTTCAATAACTGCATAGTTTTCGCAGCAGTACTCAGCAGCATTGAGCCAGGTACCCCATCGAGTGAGTACCGACTGAGGAGGAAGAGGCAGTGAAGGTGCGAGTTGTTTGAATTTCTGCACCCTCAGTGGAGTTTTAACGAACATTTGCTTAACGTTCGAGATCAACTTGTCGACTTCAATATAACGTCTAATTTCTTTGGCAACTCTGTGCAAGGCACGAGCGAGACATGTTAAATGGACCATTTTTGAATAACGCATTTTGAGGCCCTTGAAATCTTTTACCATATATGGTGCAGCGTCTGTTACAAAGAAGAGGATATTTTCTCGCTTAACGTCACCTATCCTCAAGAGTTTCATGGCGTTATTGAAAAGTACAGAGATAGAGGAGTGGTTTACTGTATCAAGAAGGAATATGACACCAGGACGGTCAGCAAAGAGCGTGCCAATAACGACATTTGCTCCATATCTGCCGCAGACATCTGTTGTTTCATCAATCGAAACCCAAATTTTATTGTCACCCATGTAATTCTCTTTAGAATAACAGTCAGGTACATAGTTTTATACACAGTGTTGATTCGTCTGGAATTAACTGAGTCGTGTATTTCTCCAATAAAGCTTTAAACTGCTCATTTTTCACTTTGTTCATTAGTATGTTGGCAGACACCATCATTTCACACAGGTCCTTTGAAAATTATGACGTTTTATTTGATGGTGAAGTTATTGCAGTGTTATCGAACAAAGGTCGTTGCTTGCTTTGACGACTGGTTTGTTGGCTCAAATTAGTTTTATGTTTTGCCATATCACAATGTTGTTGCACACTAAATCGCTTACCAGCTGTAACTTTAACTTCACAAAGTTTATAGAACACAATTGTTCCATCAGAACTAAAATATTCCTCTCCAAAATCTTTAACAAAACCTCTTACCTTCACACTTTCAGAACACTTCACTTTCGGCATCTTAACTAACTGAAGGATTCACTGTAAATGCCTGAGAAGTGTAGTTACAAGTAAGAATTGTATACCCAAAATATGCATTTTGTCCTCAAAATATAACCAAAATATGCATTTAACTATAATTATGACCAAAAACATAAAAATGACCTAAATAGGTATTTATATGCAAAATAATACAGTCTAATTGTGATGAGAATCACTCAATTAGTGTTTAATTTCAGTTTAGAATAAAAATGGAAGCCCCAATAAAAATATACATGACATGAACATTCGAACCCTAGTGATAACCCTACCCTTAATCACATCTTCAGATTTTGAAATATTCTCTTAATTTTGCTTTAGGAATTGATTCATTCAGCAAAAGGAGATCATACACATGGTTACGTTTAAACCTCTGAAATAACATAAATAAAATAAAGGGAATTTAAAAAATATATTTTATACACTTACAATCGGCGATGGCGTGATGAAGCGGCGTTAGTTCTCTGACGAAGTCCCTGGTTGAGGATCGTCATGTTTTTTAAAGAAGGCATGTAGTGTGGACCGTCGTGATTTCTTCTTTCTTTCTTTCTTTTTTTTCAAAATTTCACGATAAGGCCTCATGGATGCCATAAGGTTCCTCTTGGCTGTAGCACAAGAGCAAACTCGCATATGCAAAAGTTTGCATTTCACAAACAGCTTTTACCGATTCATCGATCTCATTGGAGCAAATTCGCGTTAACGAAATATACATAATTGCAGAGATGACTGTATTTATAATTTTTATTCAAAATCAGCGATGTAATAATTACGATTTAGTATGAGAAGCAGTACGAGAAACATTGTAAAACGTTATAAATAATAGTAAAATATATTTTTTTCACTTGTTGACTTTCTGGTTTCAAAATCGGCGCAAATTGGACCGATGCAAATCGAAGGCTACCAGTACCTGCAAATTCATTGTGAGTCAGCTAGCTCAGTGAGTATAGTGACTGGTTACTGGCCAGAAGATCAGAGTTCAATCCGCAAGAGGGGCAGAGGATGTTCTTCTAGCCTCTACATACAGACTGTCTCTAGGACCCACCCAGCCTCATCCCCAGTGGCCAATGTGGTTCTTTCCTGGGGGTAAAGTGTGGCTAGAGTGTGACACTAAGTACTCATGCCCTCCTAGTGTCGAGGTTGAGAATTTCCGCCCTAATTGCCATCATTGGCCTGTATGGGGATTGCTTTACTTTTACCTGCCAATTCATCATCGTGTCTTTCTTCATGACAAATTAATGAAAAATTCGTTCCATCACTTTATTCTCCTCCCATTGTCCCATACTTTATCAAACATATTTATTATGTCAAAAAATTAATGGTGAGGTGGTTAGGACACTTTGATTGTTACTGTATCTGGGATGAAACTGAATGTTTTGCCTATGTCACTGTCTTGCAGGTACAAGGAAAACAAATGCATGTACTATGTAATCCCAACACTTACTAACCCAGGAAGTGAGAAAGCAAGCTACAAAGTCTTGCCACCAGGAAATAATATTTATAGAATGGGCAGTGTGTGCTTCTTCATCTGCCGTCTCCTCCTACTCCTCTGATCCCTTTGCCTTTCAATTTTAATAGATGTGGAATACAGGAATTTACTGCTACTACTGTACCAGGTTCAAATCTTGGCCCAAGGACTGACTATCCTGATTGAAGTTTCTTTTGATTTTCCTCAGACCCTGTGAACAAATTCCAGGATAGTACCTTAAATTAGGCCACACCCACTTCCTTCCACATTCTTTCCAATTACTTATTCACTTATCTATTATTCAGTGCTGTATAATCTGATTGTTGGAAATATAATTTAATAAACCCTAAATAAACAATTTAATCTCTAATTTTTATAAATGAATGATGTATGTTTTGTTTGTTTGTTTGCTTTCATTACTCTGTTCCTAAAATATGTTGAGTGGGGTTGCTTGTGTAGATGTCCGCACGCAGTCGGGAGCATAAAGCTGGTGGTGAACCAGTTAGATGGGCAGAACCAGCTGTTCCGACAGCCATCACAGAGACCATTCAATGTGGAATGATATTATGCAGTATCTGGTGATGCAGGACACAGGCTGATCCTGTTTTGCTATTTTCCTCGAGTAAAGGAATGTGTACCCAACATCTGTGGAGTAGTTCAGCCCTGTAAGTACACCCGTTACAGATTACACCAGCTCTTGATGTATCTAGGAACATTAATGGTATTTGTAATTAATGAACATCTGCATGGGCTTCATAACATTCCATCTGTTGGTCATACAAGTTACCTTTGTTCATCACATTTCTTTACCACAGTTCTGTAAGCATTTCTTGTGTCACCCATCCTAGCTACATGTCATGTTGTATGCTTCATTTTTATTTCAGTACCGCATGGTCATGGTGAGACATGTTTTTCAATAAATCTGACAAACACGTAAATTTTAAAGGCAAAGATTTAAGAGAAATGGTGCATCTGGTACTAAATTAAATATGGTTTTCTTTTTAAACACTTACAAAACAGTGATAATTATTGGGTTTTTGTTCAGGGTGACATGGTGTATTTTTTGTGCACAGGAATGTTGTCTAAAAGCAATTGAATGTGTGATTAAGTTTGAGAAATAAAGAAAATGGAAAAAATATGTGATGAATTTAAGGAAAGCTTACAAAAGAAACAAAAAAATTATGCAGTAATGAGGAATAATATGAATAAAAATCTGAATTAAAATGTCCATTAGACAAAGAGAAGTTGGTGTGGATAGAAAGATGTGTATCTTTAGACTTGGATGGAATACTTTGAGGAATTATTAAACTTACAAAGTATTGTTGAGGACAGTGCAGAAAATTGTAGTACGTCAGACAAGGTTACATCTGTAAACAGAATAACACAAAAGAAAAATAATATATCACTACAACATGACAAAATATCTGTCAACGTGATTAACCCGGTAACACAAGTCAGGACCCATTGGTATATTGAGTCAGGAGAAAATTTTTAATAGAAAACAGACCATCAGAGGTCTCGTGTAAAGGAATTGCCAGACCAGTTTACATTAAAAATTTACAGAAGAATACTTTGTAATGCAGTCAAAAATTTATGGTCTCGACCTAGACGCAGCTGCTCTCAGACAACTCTCCCTGAGCTGGAACACGCTCTTGCCGCCTTTGGTACAGTTGCCGGAAGCAGTTCTGGAATTACTGTGGCTGGATGTCACACAGAGCATCTTGAGTTGCAGCAATAACTTCTTGCCTGCTGTTGAAACGATGGCCTCTCAAATGTTTTTCTCTCGAGGAAAGAGACATCGGATGGTGAGAGATCATGCGATTAAGTTGATGTGATAACACGACAGTATTGTGTTCAGCGAGCGATTTTTGCACAGGAATTCTGGGTTGTGTTATCGTGCAGCAGATTTATATCACCAGTCACTGGTCCCCTCCTGCAGCTGGTGCAACTTCTGTTTGATCTTTCTTTGTTCAGAGTTGCATCTGGAATGAATTTGTAGTGCACAGGACCACAAAACTCAGACTTCTGATATCACTGTAACTTTTTTATCACCGTGAATGAGGCGAACTGCAAGTCGTGGATCATGCTTTGTTTGTTAGTGAAAGAGATGAAAAGTCTCGTCCATGACAGTGATGGACAGAGGGAGCAAAAGATGTTACCAGATGTCATTGTGAGATCACTGCAGATTGTCATCCACTCACTTTGCATCCAAGGCGTCTTGTGCTGAGTAACTCGACGCATGTTCAAAAATCTCTTAAAACTCCATGGCAATTTCCATGTCTTTGAAGATCCTGCACTTTTGTCACCATTCTTGCACTTGTTCTGACACATGAATTGTCCACTTGCTTCAATTTGGGGGGGGGGGGGG
>NW_019060046.1:0-97142 GCF_000696155.1 Zootermopsis nevadensis
ATACATCGCAGTGGCACCGCATTGTAATCGCTGCATGCATTAAACGATAGTTAACGAACGGAACAGCTTAAAAAATCGCATATGAACACGCAAGATTATCTTTTCACGTAAAGTTTCCGTTGTTGTTGACCGATCTTAATCAAAATTGGAATTTGTGGGCAAATTTTAGTAACACCTCTCAGCATAAAATTTCATGAAAATCCATTAGATCATTCTCGAGTCGTTTTATGCGTAAGAACACAAAGGTGGAAGGACGCAATCAATTTAACAGGCGCGTATCATCCAGACAGAGGAAAACTAAGAACACAGACCGAAAGGATTATGTATCATCCAGACCGAGAGAAACTAAGAACACAGACCGAAAGGATTATAAGATACAGGCTTAAGATAAATAGCATTAAGAGCAGCAACTGTCTTCATTTATAGATCTGATGATAGTGTCACAACACAACCTCATTAAGGGTACCAAATATTTGGTACCTTGGAAAAACACGGTACATCGAAAAAGACTGTTCATGCATATAGTGAAACAGCAAGTAGCATACTTTACCGTGAATCAATCTAATTTGCATAGCAGACCTAGATAAAACACAATGGAGCTTATTGCCAGCTATTGATCTCCGAAATACGGAAATGAGTTTCGTGAGTCATCTGACCGGATGCCAGCTCGGAGCAGCGCCGAAAATTTTAGACTAATTTATTCTGATACATTGTTGTAAGGAGCATTTTTCTGTAGGCTATTCATATAGGAAACATTTCAAAATTCGCAGCTTCTAGATCCGTTCCCAACACGCAGATAGCAACTTTAGCAAATGGCGAAGTCTTCTGTTCGAACGACATCATCATTTAGTAAAACGTATGGGATGCAATGGCATGACAAGTGATCTGAAATCGACCACAACCGATCTCCATTTGAGTTTCGTAGACTACATTTTTTATTACGTTAATGTAAACACGTTGCTCCAAACAGAGTTTATGAAGGAGTTAAATATTGCAATCTTTAATGCCAGTGAATTCTGTTTTTATAATGATGCTTGTTTCATACTGGTATAACGTTTAATTCTCATATTATGCATAATATTTCAATGAAAAATATGTAGAAATTCCTCCTGGTTGTTAGGCAGATGCTATATAAACGAGGGCCATATATATTTTAAATAAGTCAATCAAGAAAGTCAAAGTACAAAAATAAAAACAAGAATTATTTACGAACATTGTATAAGAAACTAATGCATTTACTTCTCGAGGCTGAAGAATAAGTTTTTCACTGTAACATCCTTATGAGTTAAAATATTTTTTCTAATATATATATAACTAACTAACTAACTAGATGGCTTACCGAACCCGAAGGTTCATCACCGAATTAACCAAAGCCCTCCACCGGACCCTGTCCTGGGCCAACAAAAATAAAAACAAGAATTATTTACGAACATTGTATAAGAAACTAATGCATTTACTTCTCGAGGCTGAGGAATAAGTTTTTCACTGTAACATCCTAATGAGTTAAAATATTTTTTCTAATATATATATATACTAGATGAACCATTTCTCTTACTGTCAATCTCCATGAATTAGAAACACTGGCGTAAAGTCTAAGTATTGATTTAGTCATGCCTTATTCCCGGCGGTAATTGAAGTTGGAAAACAAATCAACCAAGAAGTAGGGCAGCACACTCATATATAAGACGACAAAGTGACCACATGGCATTCAGACCTGTGACTTAAACCACATCGCACACGCGTACACGGGCATTGCCTCATGGAAATTAGCACGAATTTCCATAAATGTTACGCACTAAAATAATAACGTACTGAAACGTAGCGCATAGAAGGAATTTCGATTTTTGGTCCGACATTGAGGATACGGTGAATTAAACAAGTTAGGAAATGTACGCATGGGTAACAAATCTACGTGTTCGCCAGAATTCTAATGTGTCAGTAACGTGAGAATTATAAGGGTCAGTGACCTACGTGTGGTCAGGGTCGTCTAGCGCCTGAGTAGGTAACTGGGATTCCCCACGCGGTTAACTGGGGATTACCCACCACTTTCTCGCTTAAAAACGCGTGTACATGTAAAGATCCCGTTCTTGTTGTCTGACCATTTAAAAAGTTGAATGAGTTGGCGAATTTTAGTAATAATCCATAGTAACTTGTATCAGTCATGTACACATTTTAAAATCACAATGCCCACTGGTCTGGACAGTAAAAAAGAGTTAAAATGGCGCTGGACAAAGCTGAAACAAATTCATCCATACTTTCTCTCCATAAAACAAAGATTAAATCTGTTTACCATAGAAATAAACTAACTGACGTAAGTCACGAATAGGCTCCAAGACCATGCGCATAAAGTAAGCGCTGTGTAGTATGTACAGACAAACTCTACAATGAAAATCTGAAGGTTCAATATAAACACATCCGAGGCTTATTATCGGAGATCAGTCAAACATAAATCCGCCCAAGGGTGATTATCGAAGATCAAAGGCCCCGTGGGCGATAATTGCATGTCGAATTTAAATAAAAATCCATCCACTTGTGATTATACAGTCATGGTTTGATATAATTCCACTCGAGTGTGATCTCAGAGAACAAGTTTCGATAAAACCTACTGAAATAAAGTAAAAAGTCACCTATTAGCCTTTATTAATGTTACTCAAATGTTTCCACAAGACCTCGACCTAACGCGTGGCTGCTACGGACTTCTGCCAGATTCTCATAGGTCGAAATCCCTTGGAACCAAAATCTTAAATTCATTCCAGAGGTCAATAATTAATATATTCTGGGTTACCAACCCTATCTCAACGCGAAATAAAATTTTCACTAGCATTTCTCGCTGCGTCTTCTACCTCCCGTCAGTTCGGAAGCCTTCACGTCCATTGGAAAATGTTAACGAATACTTAGAAACAATCAACATACGAATTACCGTTCTGCCCCAACAATTAAACAGTCATCACACACCAGGAACTAGGCGGTTGTACCTGGCGACCAGAATTTAATTAGGATACGGAAAGACATCGGTAAAGATTCCAATAAAGACAGCAAACAGTAGAAATTCAAGGTGCTGTAGAGTTATGAAAGTGGGCCTAACGTCATTAAGAAACAAAATGACACACATTTTTGTCACGAACATACATATGGTTCTTCGGTCAACGAAAAGACGCAGATCATGCCATATTCTTTTTTCAAACTAGACACCGCGTGAAAGGAGAGAGAACCCTCAGCGATCTTATGATATAGGGAGGTTGACCTCGTTTCTCCGAGTACACGCAAAGTTTATGGTAATCGCCGCCAGTCTTATTACTGCGTGCTTCAAACACAAATCCACCCACCCCAGTTTCCATTGCATGCTGGTCATCATTAACGCGACCTCTTCAGAGTTTCAGCAGAGATGAACTGACAATGGTATCAAAACCTAAACACTTTATAGTGTAACAGTAAGACATTTTATTCGCCTCCCTCTTTCATTGCCATAATGCACAATACGTTTTATTGCCACTAGATGCAACGAATCATTTTCATAAGACGTAGTACCCCGTAACTCTGCATTAATAAAATAATAAAACTGATCCATCTTTTATTTATCGTCATTTTATAACATTACCAAGGTTACTGAATTATATGCAGTATATGGGACGTAAGCATAATGTTAATAACAGGCCTCTTATCACGGAGGCTCGGATTCAGTTCCAGGTCAGTGAACTTACTGTTTTCAATAACTGTACTTACAATTGGAATTCTGAGAACCGAGGGAGCGGGGAGAACAAGTCAAATTCAGAGACCAGCATCAACTCACTTCAATTTAATAAAAGAATTAAAAAACCTAGGGCTTCTCGAAACGTGGTTAATACATCTGGCGACTGAAGATTTCTGTCTTCTGGGATCTTGCGTCGTGCAGTCTCGTAGAAATCGCCTTGATGATGTTGGCAGCGAAAAAACTCTTAAATGTCGATAAACTTCTACCAGACAACAGAACACAACAACCCAGATGACAGACATCTTCATACTCGCCGCCGTGAGAACCTCAAATATCACCTTTTTACTCCATTCGGGGCATGCTTTTATCTTTCTCTTTCAATCTTAAAAACAACAGAAATTTGCGCAGTGTACAAATCATCGGTGTTAAGTTATGAACAAGACTGTACAATACGCACTGCAGTGATTTAGTGTTCCGATAACCTCTAGTTGTTTCTTATGACTCATCAACTGACCTTCATCACGTAATATCCTACCACAGGTTGAGAACTTTTGTGTTCCGGTGCATTGCATCATGGGTATTGCCCAAGTCAAACGTCTCCGTCTACAAGCAACACAAACAATGGAGGTGTTGACACGAAGAGCGAATCGAATAGCCTTGAGGAAGCAGAAAGGATCGATCGCATGACATTTATCACGTGGAGCAAGAATCACAAATAAATCGGAAAGACTACATCTAACATGAATGAAAGCGATGTTCATTACGTGAGGTTATTACGATCGGCCTTAAACCAATAAAATATTTCCAAGCCACAAAACCAAGTATTATGTAGGTACCATTGAGTAAATGCACGCAACATGTAAACTTTTGAATAGAGCGCGTAAGATATGTTGATATGGTCTGGTTATAATGAACAGCTACATATAATAAGCCTACGATGATGCTGTGGTCTAGTCCATTATAACGGAAGAACGTGTGTTAATATTATCTAATCCATAATTACTGGAAAAAAAAAATAATTATGTTGATAATGGGAGCTGATTATGAAAATATGTGACATGGCCTAATCAATGATACCAAACTCATATACGATTCAGGCTTTCTTGGCCAAACACAACATTCCTCTGGTTCGTCAGGCTCCCTACTCTCCTGACATGGCTCCTTGTGATTTTTGGCTGTTCCCCCAAGCTGAAAAGGACCGGATTTGAGTCACGAGACGGCGACGGCCCAGCTGTACTCCATTCCCAAAGAGGCCTTCCAGAAATGCTTCCAACAATGGTGGGACCGCTGGGAGAAGAGTGTGCAGTCCCAAGGAGAATACTTTGAAGGGGATTAGGGTTTCAGACCTCCAGGTGAGTAATTGTATTTTTCCCGGCCAAAGGTCCGATACTTTTTGAACAGACCTCGTATATATTGACATGTATTAACCCGTCATACATATTGATATATTTTCCTTCTGAACGGTTAAATTGCATTTAAGCCAATAAAAGCTTCCATTTCATAATTAACTTGAGAAAAAATGGCAACAACGTGGTTGAAGGTACAGTAATTCATTACGGTCTAGTTTGCTGATCATGAGAATTATTAAAAACTGAACATTTTATATTCTCGGTGCCACTGACAAAGAATATTTTCAACAGTACTGTCCAATTTCAGTTAAAATAAAATATGCAGAAATTGTCTGGCCGGCTTTCAGGTTTACTGCTAACGTAAACTTCGCAGCCCGCGACCTGCTCACCTGATCATGAAGATCTTCCAGCACCGATTCTGTCACAATTCCTAGTTCCTCCCAGTTCTGGCCAGGATATTCTTGTCCTGCGACATCATCCTTTGCATCCCCATAACCCTCAGTCCTCTCAGACGTCCCTGATGTCTGTGGCACACTCCCTTCAAAACCCTTCACACTTTCCCGAGAACTTCGCTTGACTGCAGCCTGGTCGGAAGACTGTTCCTGCATGTCTGCTGATATCTCCGAGTACAGCGGTTTCTGACGATACAGAGAACTCGGTCGTTTGGGTTTATTCCTAGCAGGAATTATGGGCAAAGGAATTTGACTCTGCAGAACGGAAGACATTCTTTTATCTTTCTGTCCCACGTCTCCTCCCGCGACTTCGGTTATGCCTCTCGTTGTTTCTACTTGCTCTTGCCTTGTATCTTCTACAGATCGCTGTTTTGTAAGTTTCGCCTTCCTTTTTCTTCCGCTTTCTACTGAATCTTGTCTCGTGTCTTGTACTGACACATTTCGTTTATCTTCTACCGACTCTAGCCTCAGGTCCTGCTCTGAAACGCTTCTGCCATTTTCTACAGCGTCCTGCCTTGTGTTTTCTGAACAATCCTGCATTGACGGTCTTCCTGTTCCGTCTCCAGGTGCACAAAGCGGCGCGGTTTCTATAAACTCTTGCTTAGCGTTTGCTCCAGAACCACGCCGTAAGCTTTCAAGGGAATCTTGTCTTTTGCCGTCTAGTAAATCTCGTCTTACATCAAGTACCATATCCTGTTTCACAAATTCTACAGAGTCTCGTCTCGGTTCCTCCAACATATCTTGTCTCAAATCGCCAAGCCTGTCTTGCCTTCCATGCACCATCGATTGCCGTCTCGATTCACGTAACATATCACCATCTGTTGCCTGCGATATCGATTCTCGTCTTGAAGACTCGCGTAACAAATTTTCCTTTCTGCAGACATTTGCGTCGCCGGCAGTGTCTGGTGTGATTACTCGAACAGCGCTGTTCACTGCAATTTCATCTACATGATCGTCCTGTGATATTATACGCCCGCCACTGACTTCACCATCTTCACTGTCCTGTGGCGGATTCCCGTCGCCATCTTGCTGTTCGACTGTGGTCTCCTCGCTGTCCGGTGTGCGCATCATCACCATCTCCCCGCCGAACCGAACACGACGTGGAGTTCTTCTTACAGGTTGATCAGACACGGCTACATCATCATCGTCGTTGTAATCCTCATCATCCGTCAGAACCTTCATGACAAAATCGTTGTTGTACACCCTGTAACCTTCATTATCTACACCAGTTCCACTTCCCTCGGCGTATTCTGTCTCTTCACCCTGATCGGCAAGGGCAGTTTCGCCATGGAAAAACTTTTCCTCTGGAGACCTGTTTCCTTCCTCTAATATAGTCATCATTATCGCAGCATCCTCATTGAATTTAATTTCAGTTTCAAGAATCACGCGACTGAAGTGCAGGACGTCATCGTCCAATGCATCTCCCGCCATCACAGTCAAAGTTTCATTCGTATCTTCTTTATTTGCCAAAAGAGACACCGCCCTCTCGTCTATTTCCACTTCAAGTTCCTCATTTTCATCCGTATAACGTCTATCCGCTATTATCCCCTGAATACCGGCGTTTTTCTCTGAGTACACTTCTCTATAATTTCCGCACTCATTATTATCAATAATGCCTACTCCGCCATAAGAGTTATCCCGTTCACAGTTTTCGATGTCTTCGGTAGAGAAACGGTCCACTTCGTTCATCAGATCGACGTTACCTGTGGCGTCATCTTTGGGAGATGGAGAATCTACTATATTTTCGCTACTGCCAGACTTGTCACCTAGAAAGATTAGATTTTGATTCTGGTCTCTCAGAAGTGCATCTTCCGGAGACATTATTGAAGAGGACGTTGCTCCGAGAGGCGGGGTTGAGCCGTCACTCCAATATCCATGTCCACTGTTCGAGCTGTCCAGGGAATTCCCTTTAAGAAACGAGTCCTCTGCAGGAGGTGGTACATGCAGATCGATACCAGAATCACCTAGGTGCATTCTCACGTCGTAGACTTGACAGAGGATATCAAAATCTTTTTTGCACTGAGGATGAAATCCCTCAAGAAAACGGTCAAACCTTGTTTCTCCCACCATCTCCCTTATCCTCACCAGTGTCTTGAGAGACTGCTCTTGGTATGTGTCATGCACCAACTTTTTCGACAAAGCGCTGACCAAATGAATGAGTCCTGTCTGAGAAATAAGTACAATGCCGTTTGTTGGGGTAAGGAGAGGGCTGACAAGGGACGGAATGCTGAGAATCACACCCATAGCAATGTTTCCTTTCGCTACACTTCCTGATGTCTGCTTCTCGAGACCCTCGACTACAATGTTCCGGAGAACCGTTTCAGGGTCAGTCGACTGGTTTAGGTAAACCCCTAGTGTATCCAGCGCCCCTTTCCGTACCGACGGGGCTGAGTGCCCTAGATTGTACGTCAATTCCTTAAGCAGAACCGGCATCATGTATCTGTCCAATTCACTCAGTTCCATTACCGGTATCAGATCCACGAGAACCCTAAGAGCGTGCCCGCGCACTTCCCACTCGAGATCAGACAAACGAGCAGCAAACTCCGCGAACAACATATCTTTGTCGATTTCGGGTGGAATTCGTTGATTCTTGATTACGTATTCCCACAGTGGTGTCAGCTGAAGGAGTTTACCGGAACTATTAGGCCTTGTTGTATTTTTCTGAGTCCCCTGAATTTCAAACGCCGGTGACGATGTGTCAGGTTGCAATGCCTTCAGACCCTCCATAACTTCGCCTTCTTCTTGTCTTCGCTCACTGGGAGAACGTCTAAGTAAATCTGTTCCACAGAAGAATTCGCCGGAGATTAAATGTAACTGTTTGTTTGATGGGCCGACAGTGGAATCGTCTATGCGTAGCCAACGCCGAAAGTTTCCCCCTGTAACCCCAGGGGTACGGCTCCGCCAACACATTGATCACAAAACTCACATCACGAGACGCGGCCGGGCACATGGAAACTGACCCAGTGTGACCCGCTGCTGGGGCGGGAAGCCACTGCGTCCCCTCGCTCTGCGACGCGCATGTACATTCGCTGCTACGGAAAGGAGGAGAGTGTCCAATGCGTTCACCGCTCCGAGCCTGAGTCTCGAAACTTTTCTTTTGTACAAAAACGGAAAAACTTGGATCGTATCTACTTTATTATTATTATTATTATTATTATTATTATTTCAACATCGGTACACATAGGTATCACAAGTGGCCTCTTGTCATCACGTTTCCGATTAAAACCATTAATACATACTCAGATTTTACCTTTTCCATTAATGCTACATGCCTTTCCCATCTGATCCTCCAAAATATTTAGTAAAGATAAATTATGAAACTACTCATTACACTCCTATTATTTCCTCTGTCCTGCTTCATCATCCTGTTCTCAAATACCTTTAAAGTACGTTCTTCCCTTAGGGTGACGTAAAATGATTAATTGTATTGTATATTTTCAACTTTACATGTCACAGGTATTTAAGTTGACTGCAGAATGCAATCCTACATCACAACTAGATTATCAGAAACCATACGTCGAACCTTTCAGTCTTACAAAAAAATAAACACAAGAGATGCGACTACCGCATACCTTGCAGTACACTGGCGAATTGATGGGTACTTCCATCCCACACTGAACAAAGACAACCGGGTGGAGAAACGTTCAGTTCTAATTGAATAAACAGAATCTCAATGTGTATGAACAGAGAAACGGGTACGGCTGCACGAAGTGGCTTATAAATACCAAGAACCTGAGTTCACGACTGCTAAGAATCTTCTACTGTAGATAATCTGCTTGAATCGTTGCAGGTTTGAAAATGCAGATCACAGGTGCAAGGTCGCTTTTAACATGAATTCCGCAGGCGGCTTTGAATATCCAACCTTTCCATTCGTAAATGTTTCCATTGTTAAACGCGATATAAAACTGGCTACCTGTTGATGCAGCACACCAGTAATTAATAATTTAGTAAAGAAGTGAATTATTACTATCATCATCACTGACACTGTTGGTATTCGTGTGCCTTCGAGTCAAATAAGAGTATTTTCTGCATTCAGCGTGTGAGGTGAGCAGTGCATTTAAGAGAGACAATCCTTCAGCTAGGTGCGTCACTGCTGCAAATGGTACATGCAGGTTTATGGACATGTTTGGCAAAAACCATGTTTGCCTGTCATACCTTCTTTGCTATTGGAAAACACTAACAAAGTAAATGGATGGAACTGATATAAGGCTCCTTACTGAATTCACAGAAACTTAAAACCAGAGTCTGGTGCGGTTGGACGCTGAAGTTTCAAGCTAACAACTATGTATTTTATTTCTTTAAAACCTGTTCATGATAAAGAAATCAACGTAAGTGAAATCTTGTCCTTGATAAAGAAATCAACGTAAGTGAAATCGCTAGGCCCTTAGTGAAGATCTACTATAGTTAGAATAATTTTGAGCCTCAAGAAGTCATAAACTGCTAACAAAATCAGCCTATTGCATGCGAACTATATAAATATACAAATTAAGTTCGTGAACATGTAATTGGGCTAATAGAACAGAATTTGTCTTCTCTGGAACACTATAAATATCGGTTACAATTCATTTATAAAGTAATCACTGAGATCATTAAGTCAATTAGCGTGACATTACGAAAGACGAAATAAATTACTAATACGTATTTAATTTAAAACGGAAAGCTATTAGAACTTTCAAAAGGCAGGTATCCAGCACCCTGTAACGACATAACAAACTTAAATTACCTCACGAAATTAAGGGTAGATTACTCCTTAGATTACACTGACGTTACAAAAATTTTCTTTACGCCACATCACATAGGTCAATGTTGCACTAATATAAATCTAGTTGAGCGTCTTAGTTCATTCTTGCGCTCATGGTGTCCACGTCACTATTGTGTGTGTCCCAAAAATTACCCCTCTCTCCAGCAATGTGTTCAACAATGGAAACCATAGGCTGAGTGACTATCACTTCCCTGTAGTGAAGCACAACACTAAACCCCATTAAAGTAGTTTTGTAACACGTCCGAACATTTACGCGGCACAGACTGTACAAACTCGATAGGTCGTTGACGGATGTCATTACCATTATTCACACGACAGAAACTCTAATGAAACACTGACAATGGCAACACAATGAACCTATTTCTCATACACTTTAGAAGATAACTACAAAATTGTGAAATAGCCCAGTAACAAAAGACCGAGCTAGGTACGAAGTAACTAACTCAATTCTTGAACTATAGATCGACACTATTATCTTTTTAGAGGAAGATTACGGGTTGCCCAGATGGCTGCCATTCGAATCTCTTGTAATGCAGGCGTATTACAGTTTTTTGTGCAGAAATATGGAGCTATCGCAATGAATTCTGTGCATTAACGGACTAAGAGCCAGTCGCTGGTTCGACTGTATACAGCCTTTGTAAAACCATTGTAATGGAGTATAGTCACATTCAGAAGCGAAGGTATAGGATAAGGCATAAGATGAAGTGTTTTAAAAAACGCCTGATGCAGTCCAAAATAAAGGCGTTTTCAAGTATAAGTACCGCTCAATAACAAAAGAATCCAAAGACATTAATCACTGACTAAAACTATTACTCCTGTTTCGTTCATACTGCTATTGTAAATGAATTGATTATGAAGCTGTGGATATTAACCCGGTTATAGACCCAAAGAAAAACGGAGACTTCTGAAAAAATTCTGTTTTTGGTCAGAAGTTTCAGTAGCTTCCACCAAGTTTCGTCGCCACCCTGACTGGTGAGTTCGCCTGCAGGATCCTGTTTAGGCTACACGCAGCTCTGTGCTGTAGAAGAAGTTGCCGCAATATCCCGGGGAATAGAATAACATTTCAGGCAAGGATATTCAGCCAGATTTAATTTTAACATTTTGTCTGTCCTTCTCCGTTCAATTTTTGTACAGATCCACAAGTACAAACACGTGTCTGCATGTACACGTGCGTGGTACGTATACATGCAGACACACATGCATGCCTCAAGATGGCTGTCTTCTATGTTGCTGCGTCGCTATCATCGCCCTGATGATGGAGGCAGGAAGCTTCTCTGAAACGTCCGAAAACGTGTACCAGGATACAACCCAAAAGACAGCCATCTTCATAACCGCCGAAGTCAGAACCTCGAATCTTACATTCAAGTCAAATGACGAAGTTCTCATGTTCCATAAAAGTCGTAGAACTCCTTAACCACTGTAGTATTTTTTAATATTATGCCTTGCCTAGTTTCGTTTCTAAACAAAACCTGCCTTATGGTATCACAATGTCTGTCAATGTGTTTGTTTATCATTCTTATTAGTTATTCAAGTGTCCCTACCACCTTCATGAAATAAAGCCCTACGTAAGACGCTAATAGTCGTTCAGCTAGTAAATAAATTCTCTGCCTTTACAGCAGCCAAAAAGCTCATCTACGTAGACTCTTACAAAGCTTTAGGAAGTCTCTACAATAATCAGAGAAAGATAAGATTAAAATTAGGCTTTGGGGCCACGAAGAGAACGTAGCAGTTGTTTCTGCTGCAAATGAAGCATCCATTAGCAGACACTATCGGGGATACTGCGGTCTAAATATGGACTAATGGAGCAAACATTGTGCGTGCTATGGTCAAGACACGAAACTGACTGACCGTGAAAAGATTCTTCGCTCAGACTAGAAATCCCTGTAACCTATCTGCTGAAATGTTTGCACGCCTTGATATTTTGCTATACGTTATCTTATCTTCTTATCAATTTTGTTTAATTTTACTTTAAAACGCTATTTCTTCTTAGAAACGTAGCTTGGTAGATATGAGGTCGGTTTAACTTCATCGGTGATGCCTGACCTTCAATGCAACAAACAGGGCAATTCAAAACTCAGGACTGTCACTATAAATATGAAAGTAATGCAACCACATAGTTTTATAGTAGCATTTCCTCTACATGACAGCTAATGATTACATCACAATGAATCCATATCAACAGATTCGTTTACAAAAATGTTATCACCACATAAAGACGAAGTTCGAAGCAACGTTAATAGATGCCTTCAAATACCCTAGGTCTACACCCTTAATACATCAAGTTAGCCTATAATGTTGTTCGTTTGTTTTCAAAATCTCCTACTACTATATTTCCAATGTAACGGCATTATTATAGGAAAACCACGGAGGCAGAACACCGAATGATGGCTAACGAACGTGGCACGTCCTGAACAAAAAAGTGGCCTGCATTTCTGTTGAGGTAACCAGATCATAACCTTCCACCATGGTGGACATTAATACAGCAAGAAATTCGTTAAAGACCTGTTAAAATAAATTTAAATTTAAATATTACTGTTGACAGCGTTTTAAATCACGACCAGTCTGTCGCTAGAGTTGGAAATTACGTCACACGACTTTCAGCACGCCCAGACTTAATGACGTCACACACTGACTACGCAGCTCACTCGCAAAGAAGTCCTTGGATGAACACCTTCGTCTCGTTTGCAATTTAAATTTCAGCTGCAATGTTCGCACTGAAAACAAACTGATTAAGGTTCTCTGATACATTTCCCGACTGCCAATTCCAACAGCCTCGCGGTCTTAAACCGTTCATGGTTTCGTAACCCGATTTTGGTCTAATTTTTCTGTATTCCGATACGAAGATTAACATTTTTGAAGTCTTAATTCTACATTTAACGGTTCTTTGTGAGCCGAAATTCGAATTAGGAAGCTCCCGCGTGCTAACCACCATACACTGATTAACAAATTTAATTAATGAAAATGATGAAAATTCAAAAGTCCACAGTATAAGATCCAGCCTAAAAACGTCAAAATACATAAATGGTCAAAGAAAGACCCAAATAATTGATAATCAGCTAATATGTTCCATTAAAACCCAGTCCTTCTTGATTTTCTTAATCCTTTACAACGGTCTAGGCTTATTCTAAAGCGAAGATGAAACAACTGATGATAAAGCATCTCCTTTCAAACAGCTCTAAATCACTTTACAGGTTTAATCTAAACACACTTCTTTCATGGGCGTATAAAATTTAATGATAATGTTGAATAACATTTTACCCCTGATTCACAGGTTTCCTCTAAGTCTATACATTTCCGAAAAACTGTCTGACTGTTCCCCGTTTATTTGTCCGGTATCTGATGATTTTATCATGTCTCATCAGTACAGTGGACGCAAAATAACTCCGATCTTGGGCTGTCACATTAAGAGGGGAAGCGAAGATGAAGGGGTCAAGGGGGGGCAAGAAAACTGAAAACAATTTTTATTTTCAGTTTGCACACACTCGATGGCATTTTGACACACCGACTTTCAAACTACTGTAACGAAGATATAAAACACTAACAGGCACACGTTACTTCCACACATTCCGTAATTTTAAAGGAAGGGCTGGCTTATCTCTCCGTGTTTGCTATCGTTTCGCTCTGTTCCCATTCCTCCACGTGTGTACGCTCATCCAGGATCGAAGTTATCTTGCGTCCACTGTAGTTGATATTACGTCGGAGTCCACGCTGAAGCCCCACAATACTTCGGTTCCAACCAAATACGTACGGGATTGACGAGAAAAAGTAAGACAACATATTGTAAAATGCTAATAACAGATATATTAAAAGGCTCCGGAATGTAATCTGCTCTTAATTTTACATTGCAAATTTCGTCAATTGCATTTTGAAACAGAATAACAACATAAAAGTGAAAAACCAAGACGCAATGTTACGTAATCAACAAAGTACTTGCTTGTGATACAGTCCACCGCAAAGTTAACTTGTCTGCTAATTTGCACCTATTCTATAGTAGTTCAAACAAAGTCAGTTACCTTCGTTCACACTCAAGGTCGAACAAGAACATGTGTGACAGAGAGCAGAGAAGTGGAATAGAGAGACGAATGAACAGTACAACGGGAGATAACGTAGCCCAAGAAACGGAACAGCGAAACCTACTCAACACGCATACGTTGTGAGGCCGTAAGCGAGGATGGTT
The DNA here is from genome assembly GCF_000696155.1 of Zootermopsis nevadensis. The sequence continues at coordinate 14,432 of NW_019060046.1, forward strand.
TTAAAAGGACAGTCTTACAGTCAAGTTGCCACGAATCAAAATCCTGTGTTGTTTGAAACTGACTAGAGACCAAAGTGATTTCAAGAGGACAACGGTGAAGCTATACTTCAAATCCGCAATTCCGTCGTCGTCGTCTCTTGTTTGATTTAGTACTGAGTAGGCGACGTGTTGTGTTCACACATGTGGAAACAATGTATGAGTGCTGTTTGCTACATGAGAAATGTTGTGTTGCATTTTTTGAAGAAAAGTACCATCTCCCATTTCGGACGACGATCTGTGGACGAACAGGGAAACGTGTTGAAACTCATCTCAGAATTTTAACAAGTTTCAACATCGACACTTCATGACGCGGATTAATATCAAGTATGTATTTAACTGGCACATTATTTGAAACTTTTAAGGACCAGAGGTTAAAATATCGACGGAAATTATGTGCTGTTTCTAATATCTGTCTATTAATTCACATGCACACATTTTAATTTGTGGAAGTCAACAATACTAATAAGATCATGGCATCACACTCGTGTTCCCTAGAGACACCAAATATCTACGTAGGCTTATACGTTCTATGATTCTAAGAACAGCAGAGATTTGAGCTTTTCACAGTAATGAAGCTGGATTGTGGTCTTCCGGGTTATGACGCCGTAGGTGGTAACAGCGTGTTGGTAAAACGTTTCGCCTCAAGATGGATGCAATATGTTACCCCTAAACGTCGGCAACCACCTGTAAGGATACACGGCGTCATAATTTAGAAGACAACACTCCTTTGAGAATAAATGTTTTGTTCCGACACAAAAGCTTCTACTGATTGACTACATTTATGAAATGACTATGAATCAATTATTATTTCCGCTTTCTGCGATATCTCCAAAATTTTCTGTGACAATTTTCATACACATCAAAATCTAGTTCACACGTTTCCATATGAGACTCACCGGTATTGTTGATATGGTAATCATGGTGACCTGCACTATACCAGTCGTCATGATGGCTTCAAGGTACGTTCATTCGAACTTGCGAACTGACCACTTCACTGTGCCTGTTCCTTGAGTCCAATCTGCAATAGGAATAAAAGCATAAGTCACCTACCAGATGACAGAAATGTCTCCCACTATGAATATTGATTGACCGGGTCACTGACCCTTCCGACACAGTACAGGAACACGTAAACTACTCAGATTACAGTTATAAGAATATATATCATATAGTAAAACAATAGAGACAGTTATTTACAGCTATTGACAACAAAAACCCGGTGTTTGGACAGTTAAATCACTCCAAAATTGATTAAGGGGCGGGACTTTCCTCTATGCATTCACCCCCTCCCCCAATCACTACCAGAAATATTAAAACTGTCGTGTTCACGGGATACTGACCCTTATGCTTCAAAGCAAATCCATGAGTGATTCTAATGCAGAGATAGTCAAAGTATGACAAGCGAAAAATAAACAAATACCAAACACACTTCGAAAATAAATCCACAGCCACTCCTCAGTTTTGCCATTTCCGTGCGACAGCAGCAACGCCATTAGTCAGATTGATCTGTACTTAACTTGCTTTATTTTAAAGTTCTGCTTCAGATCGGGTCTGAGTGTACTCTTATGAATGGTATAACTTTGAGCCCATGGGTAGGTTTTCATTTGTATGAGACTGTACGAACAATGCCGTGAATGAATATCAATAACTTTAATCCGTTTGAGCCTAAACATATCCACAAGTATCTAACTATTAGCCTCAGACCCAGATGCATTGTACGCCTATGACTTATGAAGTTGTTTGTTTGTTTGTTTTTTATTTCGTCTTCTGTCTGACGACAGGTCCGTATGAACAGGATCCTTCCATCCTTTTCTCGGACTGGGACCTGTTCATATACGTTCTTGGCACATGATCCAGAAGTGGTTTGCCATTGCCTTCTTCTGTGTGTGAATGGAGTAATTGTTGGGATGCCACGGATAAACCGGGGAAGCCCCCGGAGGAAAACTCCGTGTTGCCTAGACCACGGCCTTGCCCAACACAAGTTATAAATTCGGGCACCGCCGGGAATCGAACCCGAGACCCCAGGATTACAAGGCCACCGTGGCTTACTTATGCAGTATTTACGCAGAAATCAATGATTTCGAGAAAATCACAAACACAGAGTGCGCACGTACTGAAGAATTAATCTCTTCACAACAGTGGCCTGACATTCGAGATTTTGAGTTAATTCCATTTTCTTTCAGATGCCCAAAATGCGAATACGTCTAGGCCGAGTCCATAGTTCGTACATCATTGGAATTGGAACACTGGTGCTTCTAATCTTCTACCTCAGCTCCAATGATCGTGACTCCCGTGGGAATGTCGACAGGCAGGATAAAGAGCGCGAAGAGCTGAAAGATTCTGTCGATAGTAAATCCGACTTCAGTACTTATATTGTAAGTACTTGGATGATCATCTAAATTGAGGACGAGAATCAACACAATCAGGACATCAGGAAAATTAACTCAAATTCTTACGTGGATGACCTAGGGCTAGGGTATCCACTAAACGATTTCAGGGTGTGCTGAGCGTCACCTAAACTTCCCTATACATTCACTTAAACTTTTTACAATTTTCCCACAATTATTTCTACAATTAATATACGTAGATATTCATTTGGGTCTAACACAAAGTTTTGCTGAACGTTTATAATTTCGTTCTAAGAATATTCATAGGACTCAAAAACCGCTGAGGCGAGTGAACACACTGGAGTTCCACTCTGTTCAGCTCCGAGTGTTTCTGGTACCCACGATTTGTCGTCGGCTGCGTTTTGAATCCCTTAAACTTGCCTTTGGGGGAATATGTAAAGAAAACCTGAACACAGCCAGACATTTTGAAAACTCGGCTCCATTGCTCACTTACATGGCTGTATATACTGAATACTGCCATTATCATCAGTATCTTCAGCGCAATACTTGCATACAGGATTTTATACTCAGCTCTCACTAACTCTTATTACGAACTCACAGTTCGTCTTGTACATATTTCAGCAAACTTTAAGTAAAGAGGATTACACGATTAATCAGCGATAGTTGCCAGTTAAAAGTGGTCGGGCGGGCTAAGTACCTCACGTTTTTCGATAACTTAAAACACGCATGTTCGAATGTTGCTCAGGTCAATGACGTGTGTGTGTCCACCTTTCTCTGTGTTCGTGTGGGTAGTGGCCATGTGATGGGAGAATCCCTCATGCAAGGGTCGTACCAAATGTATAGGCTTAAAGGGTTTACAGTTCGAAAATCAATTCTGAATTCGAATAGGCCAGGAGGCCTAATGCGAAACAGTTGATCAGGCCTAAAATTACGATACGCGATTAATGCCAGAGAAATTATAAAATGATAATCAAAGAAGTGACGTTGTTCCAAAAGGAGAGGTCGCTGTCTTTCCAAACAAAAGAAAAGGCAGTGCCGAAATAAGCCTTGCTCGTTTCTATACCAGTCCTTCCTTCTTCAGGGTTTTTATGTTGAATAATCTCTGTATTTAATACACCACGATTAAATAACCCAAAAATTCTTAAAATGAAAACAATAAAATGTGCCGTGCGGTCAGTGGACTCTTTGTATTTTCCCGACCCTTGACACCTCTGCGGAGAACAGGTTTACAGACTTCAAACACTGCGGTTAATATAATTCATGTGGCATGCAGCACGTCACACTGAAGAACATTCGAAGCAGGTTCCAAAAGAACGTCTGCAGGCATTTCAGTTATCGATCCGTTCGGAGCAGAATTTCAACAATCACGATTCTGAAGACCTCTGAAACGTTGGTTAACATCTACCAGACTACACAGCGCAACAACCCAGAAGACAGATATCTTCATACTAAGAATCGCCCTGATGACGGAGGCTGTATGACCTCTGAAACGTTGGTTAATATCGACCAGACTACACAGCGCAACAACCCAGAAGACAGATATCTTCATACTAAGAATCGCCCTGATGACGGAGGCTGTATGACCTCTGAAACGTTGGTTAATATCGACCAGACTACACAGCGCAACAACCCAGAAGACAGATATCTTCATACTAAGAATCGCCCTGATGACGGAGGCTGTATGACCTCTGAAACGTTGGTTAATATCGACCAGACTACACAGCGCAACAACCCAGAAGACAGATATCTTCATACTAAGAATCGCCCTGATGACGGAGGCTGTATGACCTCTGAAACGTTGGTTAATATCGACCAGACTACACAGCGCAACAACCCAGAAGACAGATATCTTCATACTAAGAATCGCCCTGATGACGGAGGCTGTATGACCTCTGAAACGTTGGTTAATATCGACCAGACTACACAGCGCAACAACCCAGAAGACAGATATCTTCATACTAAGAATCGCCCTGATGACGGAGGCTGTATGACCTCTGAAACGTTGGTTAATATCGACCAGACTACACAGCGCAACAACCCAGAAGACAGATATCTTCATACTAAGAATCGCCCTGATGACGGAGGCTGTATGACCTCTGAAACGTTGGTTAATATCGACCAGACTACACAGCGCAACAACCCAGAAGACAGATATCTTCATACTAAGAATCGCCCTGATGACGGAGGCTGTATGACCTCTGAAACGTTGGTTAATATCGACCAGACTACACAGCGCAACAACCCAGAAGACAGATATCTTCATACTAAGAATCGCCCTGATGACGGAGGCTGTATGACCTCTGAAACGTTGGTTAATATCGACCAGACTACACAGCGCAACAACCCAGAAGACAGATATCTTCATACTAAGAATCGCCCTGATGACGGAGGCTGTATGACCTCTGAAACGTTGGTTAATATCGACCAGACTACACAGCGCAACAACCCAGAAGACAGATATCTTCATACTAAGAATCGCCCTGATGACGGAGGCTGTATGACCTCTGAAACGTTGGTTAATATCGACCAGACTACACAGCGCAACAACCCAGAAGACAGATATCTTCATACTAAGAATCGCCCTGATGACGGAGGCTGTATGACCTCTGAAACGTTGGTTAATATCGACCAGACTACACAGCGCAACAACCCAGAAGACAGATATCTTCATACTAAGAATCGCCCTGATGACGGAGGCTGTATGACCTCTGAAACGTTGGTTAATATCGACCAGACTACACAGCGCAACAACCCAGAAGACAGATATCTTCATACTAAGAATCGCCCTGATGACGGAGGCTGTATGACCTCTGAAACGTTGGTTAATATCGACCAGACTACACAGCGCAACAACCCAGAAGACAGATATCTTCATACTAAGAATCGCCCTGATGACGGAGGCTGTATGACCTCTGAAACGTTGGTTAATATCGACCAGACTACACAGCGCAACAACCCAGAAGACAGATATCTTCATACTAAGAATCGCCCTGATGACGGAGGCTGTATGACCTCTGAAACGTTGGTTAATATCGACCAGACTACACAGCGCAACAACCCAGAAGACAGATATCTTCATACTAAGAATCGCCCTGATGACGGAGGCTGTATGACCTCTGAAACGTTGGTTAATATCGACCAGACTACACAGCGCAACAACCCAGAAGACAGATATCTTCATACTAAGAATCGCCCTGATGACGGAGGCTGTATGACCTCTGAAACGTTGGTTAATATCGACCAGACTACACAGCGCAACAACCCAGAAGACAGATATCTTCATACTAAGAATCGCCCTGATGACGGAGGCTGTATGACCTCTGAAACGTTGGTTAATATCGACCAGACTACACAGCGCAACAACCCAGAAGACAGATATCTTCATACTAAGAATCGCCCTGATGACGGAGGCTGTATGACCTCTGAAACGTTGGTTAATATCGACCAGACTACACAGCGCAACAACCCAGAAGACAGATATCTTCATACTAAGAATCGCCCTGATGACGGAGGCTGTATGACCTCTGAAACGTTGGTTAATATCGACCAGACTACACAGCGCAACAACCCAGAAGACAGAAATCTTCAGAATCGTGATTGTTAAAACCTCAAATAATACAATCACGATTTTCGTTTCGGTCTGAGACAACGTTTGTTCATTATTCATATATTATGCTGGACATTGACCATTGTCTAAAATATACTTCATGTACGTTTCAGCACTTTGCTGTTCTCCCGCATTCAGGTTATTGATTGTCGTACTTTTAATGGAAACAACTAGGATGAAATCCGGGACCTTTTCAATACTACGCTACTGCCTAAACACTATACCGCAGGGGCAGCCAAAAAGTGGTTGATGTTACGACTTTACTAACATCATTCATGCTAACTGGCAACTTCCTCTGTTGAAGAGAAGACATCAGAAAGGCCATCCAGCAATGTCAAGGTTCTTTTATGGCCACTGTTATTTTACCATGGGCCTTTATAAACTCTGAATTGATTTTCTAAGACGAAAATATCAAATGTGTTCTGTAGAAATGTATGCACCGTACAGACAATAGACTGCAGCCAGGGTCAGACTATTTGCTGATAAACTGCATAAATAAACAGACACAAAACACAATCATTGAAGTAGGATTTGATGTTTTCACGGCGGTGAGTCTGAAGATGGCGGCCTTCGGTGTTCTTACGCCGTGCAGTCTGGTAGATTTCCACCACTTCAGAGGTCCTTGCTGTTTCCATCATAAAGGCGATTCATCGCCCTGATGATGGAAACAGGAAGGACATCTTTACCCTAGCACTGGTGACATGTGCATAACAAAATAATAAAACAAAATAAGGAAATAAAGACTGAAGAGGGCGTTGGAATTTTAACAAGGATTATGGGCGAGCCAGTCACTGAACCAGTTAATTTTGTTAATGAATTAGTACGTGAGTAAGTTAAGAGTCCACGAATTAACTTTTCAGTAAGACTGTCAGTGAGCTAGGTTCTTTTGGGTTAGTTAAAAATTTATGTCAGTGCTTCAATAAGTCAACCGAGTCAATTACTTAACTGGTTACTCTTTGAATTAGTCACAAAGTTGACTGTTTAATGACCGAGCTATGTGATTGAGGTTCTGTGTTTTGTCAATGAAAGAGAGTGGTAGTTATTTCTGTCAGATGATCAGTCAGCTTCTTAGTGAATTAATTATGTCAGTCAGTCACAGACAAATGATAACTGTCAGTCAGGCAGTCAGTCAGAAGTAACTCGGTTTAAATAAATAAAGCATTAGTTTCTTACAACGGAAACCCAAGATACATACCGGAAGAGCAAACTGAAAACATTTGGATGTCGCTGTGTTCTGCAGAGAGAGGCCGAGGCAGAGAACAGCGAACGGCTGCAGAGGATTCAACAGGTGTGTCACCGCTACAACCTGGGGCTGTACAAGCATTCGGCCGGGCCACCCAAGTTCAAACACCCTCCCACCCCTCAGTACAGCGTGTTCTACATAGACAGGTAAGCGGGTGCAAGCCACGGGTTGGAAGACCGGGTTCTGTTTCTCGATAGGCGCAAGGATTTGTATCTGTCTTCTAGGACGTTGCGCCGTGTAGTCTCGAAGAAACTTACAGACGTTTCAGGTGTGCCTACTACCTCCACCATAAGGGCAATGACTCATCGCAACATCCAAGAAGATACACAATTTGTGCCTGTAAAACTTTCTCATTACAGAAGCTTCATTTCATCTGAATTCAGAGCTCTGTTTGACGAACTGAAACTCGCCTACAATTTACGGTGCACCAAGTATATAACTACTCGTAACTCTTTTCAGAGAGCACAAATTAACATGGTGTCCGATCTACAAAGCCGCCTCCTCTACGTGGTTGTACAACTTATGCTTATTGGCTGGCTATTCGGAAGAATACATCGCAGAGAACCATAAGCAGATCAACCAACTGGCGAGGGAAGCATTCCCGGAGCTCGACCACACTGAAGCTGAAGAGGTACTGGAAGGCGCATGCGTACTACTGGTTTCACATGTCAGCATTCCATACTGAAAATACAGTTTCTGGACGCAGAAATAACATAATAGCTAGCCATAACGAAGCATTCGTCACTGCTTGTCATACAGTTTCTATTTAAAGTTTTAAAAATTTACATACTAAGGATTTGGACAGAAACAGACTACCGTTTGGACATCTGTCGTGTTACAAAAGAAGCACACACAGACCACTTCTAAAACTCCACGCATTTTTAATCCCGGCATTAAATGGATTCAGTGACCATCTTCGTGGGCAAACTCTTTGCATATTTTAAGAGCCACTGGTACTCCCTGGGATCGTTTTGGACGCGGAGATAAAAAGACAAATACAACTGCTGTACCAGAAACACAAACCAGGCAGTTCAGATCGCAGTCATTACAGTTACATAAATGATTGGAGATTTTATACACAGAAAACACGGATGCTGTAATCTCTGGCTTTAGACATGCTCTTGTACTTGCAGGCGTTCCATAGCACCCTGAAGCTGATGGTGGTCCGACACCCGTTCGAACGGCTGTTGTCTGCATACCGAGACAAACTAGAGAATACGCGGATAGGCTCCGAGCAGGGGACAGCACATTTCTACCTCAAGTACGGAAGCCGCATCGTTGCGAAGTTTCGGCAAGGGGGCAATGGCACCCGCACGCAGTCGCTTCTGAAACCCGGGCAGTACTTGTGGGACCCCCAGCTGCCTGAACCCGCGGGATTCGAACCAACGTTCAAGGAGTTCGTTAGGTAAAGCAAATTCTAGATTGCATGTCGTAACGACTGATTATCGCTGCTTCGTGTTCGGAACCTTGGCTCAAAGAACAGCAATCATAATAACGACTGATTATCGCTGCTTCGTATTCGGAAAGGCGTGGCTTTAAACCTTGGCTCAAAGAACAGCAATCATAAGGTTTTCGTGGTTTAAGTCCCTCCATGCAAATGCCAAGTTAGCACTTTAAATTTGGCCACGACCACTTTGTTCCACATCCTTTCCAATTCATTATTCAGTAATGGGGAGTGGTGGAATAACTTCATGCACTCCTAAACCTTGACAATATATGCTCAGTAGTCAGTTTCATGCTCCAGTTGCTTTACCCCTGGGTAATGAGGCTTTAGTACCTACTGGATAGGCTGGGTGGATCCCTCAACTGGTCTGAATATTGTGGCAAAAAAAAAAACCCTGACCCTGTCAGAACTGACTCAGGACAGTGTTCTGTGATGCACTTTGAGACTGAATTTATTAATCGTTCACCTGTATTTCTCCCACTTTTTTAACTTATGGCTAAGCAAAACTAAATTCTCAGCATTCGATGCTCTGAGAAGTCTAGCATAGATTACTTGGCAATAAAAGCAATGTAGTCACACCTCTTGCCTTGTTTCCAGGTACCTGATTGACGTCGATGTCATTCTGTACTCAGATGACCACTGGATTCCCTTTTACTTATTTTGTACACCTTGTCTGCTTAACTATGACATAATTTCCAAAGTGGAGACGATGCTACGAGATCAGGTGTATGTGATTCGGGCTGCTGGACTTCAGGGCCGCCAAAGTGGAGACGATGCTACAAGATCAGGTGTACGTGATTCGGGCTGCTGGACTTCAGGGCCTGATTCGACCCCGATGGAAGCACAAAACTTACAGTGAGGATGGCAAAGAAACATCAAGGAGATACTTCTCACAGTTATCAAAACAAGAAGTAAAGAGATTGTATGAAAAATATAAACTAGATTTTGAATTATTTGATTATAAAGTTGACGATTATTTACAATATGCTACAGCATGAGTTATACATTCTTATTGGAAATGACAATATAATGTTGGGAGAGGTAAGTAACGACCAGCTTATCCTTAGCTGTCAGCATTAGGGAAACCAGGTGTCAAGAAATCTACCAAATCAATATGGAATATAAAAATACATCAACAACAGAAAAACATTATATTCATACCAAAGAGAGCAGTGAAAGGCAGAAGAAAAATGAAGTGACTGAAGTAAATCCAGGTTAGGTTAGGATAGCATATGAAAGAAATGATGGAGTGATACTACGGAACACGTACATTATAGTAAAGACCATAACTAAGATTGGAAAAAACTCATGGAATGGAAACTAATGTTAAGGTCAGAATCTTTTATCTTTCTGTCTTTCCAAAATCTCCAAAACTCAAATGTTCCTTACTCATGTATGACTTCCTGTTATTCTCAAGTTGTATTTTAGCTCTAACGAGCAAACTGCTTATCACAATCGTGGTACTCGGTTGTGATTGCACCTATGACGTGGCACTTGACAGAACTCAAGTCATAAGACTAAGGATGGAACAAATTAATCTTCAGGAAAGAGGATTTGAATGTGCTTAATGTAAGTTCACAGCCAGAAAAACTTCTGGGAGTACAATATTAAAATTAATCATAAATAAGATCTGAGGTGTGGACTGGATTCAAGTGGCTCAGGACATGATCCAATGGAAAAGTATTTTGAACATAACAATTTATATCCAATAAAAAAATGGCAAATTTCTTAATCAACTACTATCTACTTCTCAAAGAATCTGCTCCACAGAGTTAATTAGCGCAGGTCCAGTCACTTTTTGAATTGTGATGAATCCTTGGACTACATAAATTACATAGTTACTCCCCCTATACCAGAGTATCCATCAATGGAAATGATACAGATAAGAACGAAAGTTATGTTGACCATGAATAAGACACTCCGTGCATTTCTATCACTTTATAGCACGTTACTTATTCTATTTTATAATCAACATTCCAGTTAATAAAAACTACCCACCCATAATCACAGTGTATTACATATTTTAAAACTACCATCAGCCTCCATTAATTTGTCTATGGTGAGTGATAGGGTTCGCAGTGGCCGCGTGGTTGCTGGGACCGTGGGTTTGAATCCCACTCGAGCCATGGATGTCTGTCCGCGATGTTCTGTGTTGTGTTGTGCTGTTCTGTGTACAGGTAGAGGCCTTGTGACGGGCCGATCCCTCGTCCAAGGAGTCCTACCGAATGTCTATAGATCGTGCCAACAAAAAGTTGGGACCCGCAGTGCTCAGGCACTTGAAGAACGGGTTGTTCCCAGTATGGTGAGTGATGACTATTTCTGGGGGGCTTGTTCCCAATTGTAGTAGTTTCTTTTATTCAGGCTACGTTCTAAATAAACTATGAAGAAATGTGTAAGCTGTATGAAAAAAATATCTAAAAGTAGTAGTAGTCTCAACCAAATAAACACGTACTGCTTGGTAAAGGCCTTAAAATTATACACAGATAATGTAAAAAAGAAAGTGGATAACATTTCAATACTTTGGTATCTTTATCATGCATATTTTGCACAAACAAAATTCACTACAAAAGTGAGTAACATGTGTCTCATTACATATTAACATACACTTTTAAATATATAAATTATCTAAATAATACTTTAAAAATGAAAAGCCTCATTCCAGATGTAATGCATTAAATTACAATAAAATAAATGTAATTACTGGACAGACTTAATTAATCGTACAGGAACACACTTTGAAATAAGTCTTAGGAAGAACTTAACTTTTGTTTGCTGTTCAGTGCAGAGAAAATTGTCACACATCTTGAACCATTTTTTTTTTCAGTTGGAATGCCCAAAACATAGTTTTGCATTCTCGTGCGTCTCATTTTGAACTTTAGAATACTGGGCTATTATATTAATGAAATGCTGAATACCAGTTTCATAACAATTCTTCAGAGACAAGCAGTTTTTTATATTATATGCGCAATATGGCATTTATAATAAAGTTCAGCAAACATTACACCAAAAGGTAATTATTTATACCATATTTATTTAGATTTATATGGTACTTCTGCATTAGATTGGTTCTGAATGTTCTGACAATGGATTTATTATGGCAGTCACGGTAAATGACGATGGTTTTAAGAAGCAGCATCATTGTGAAACAGATGGTGTGGCGGATGTGCCACACACTTCACACTTGTCCACTACATGGTATTGGAAGTGCAATGTGTTGAAATCTTCCGTCAGTCCCTTGTCGGTAGTCAAAATGTTGGCACGGGAGGTAACAGTGTGAGATCTCTCACCAGGAGACTTTCAGCGATTAGGGTTGTAAAGTCTTGGTTGAAAGGACATACTTACTCTGAAGAGCATTTCAGAGAATTATGTACTGTACAGCTGATGGAAGAAGTCTGTAAATCCCCGAAGACAATACTTTGAGGGCAGGATTGCGTAATCTTGAATTTTCATCAGCAGCCGATGATAATAAATCCATTATAAAAACTTTATGAACCAACTCTGTATAACTTTTTACTTCCATACAATGTCTAGAATATCTTATTCTGATCATACAATTATGTTAAAAATATAACCAATACCATTGAAGAAATTAAACAGTGCTTGAAACTGAATTTCAGCACCCTTCTCAAACTGAAAAGTACAGTCATTATCACATCTGCGTGCTCTTAAAATATGAATTTTTGGTTTAAAGTGACTGAAGGATAGGTATTTGTTTATTAGGCAGTCATTAACAGGCAATATGGTGGATGAAGGCATGGCAATGATGAACAGTAATGGAGATAAGGTCTCTTAAAATGTTAACATAATACCAAATAAAACTACATACATGTTTTACATGAACCTTTTATTGTATACGAGGAGCGATCGGAAAGTTTCAAGACTGTGTCAATAGGGGGGCGAACTGGATGTAGTACGAGCTTCTGCCGCTAGGGGGTGCGGCCTACATTCATAGTGAATCAGTGTGCCAGCCGGCGTCATCGAATTAGCATTTGTTTCTTAGTTACGGGCGTTTTGGTAGTGCATTACACCGACCCTACTGCGATTTCGGAATGGTGTGCGCATCAAATTTTGCCAGACTCGCCAAAACGGCTACGGAAACCTATGAAATGCTAAAGCAAGCATTTGGGGAGTCCGCAATGGGTCGTGCACAAACTTTTGTGTGGCATTCACGTTTTAAAAATGGCCGAACCGCTGTCGATGATGACGAGCGTTCTGGACGACCATCTCCGAGCACAACGCCCGAAAATGTTACCAAGATTCGGCAGGCCATTCACGAAGATCGACGTCGTACCATAACGACTTGTGCGACATTGTTGGGATAGGCTATGCGACCTGTCAGCTGATTCTAAAGGAAGAACTCCACATGCGAAACCAAGGCTCCTGTCTGAGGACCAGAAGCAGAATCGACTTCTCGTTAGTCAGGAGCTCAAAGATCTTGCAAGAACCGACCCAAACTTCCTTTCTAAGCAACCGACCCCAGCTTCCTTTCTAAGCTCCGTGTGACTTCTTCCTCTTCCCAAAGATGACAATTCAGCTAAAGGGAAGGAGATTTGAGACGATAGAAGAGATTCAGGCAGAATCGCAGATGGTGCTTGACAGGCTGACAAAGAAAGATTTCCAGGGATGCTTCCAGGCTTGGCAACGGCGCTGGGATCGTTGTGTTCACTCCCAGGGGAACTACTACGAGGGTGATGGATGAATTTAATACCTGAGATAAGTGTACAGGTTTTTATACGCGCAGTCTGGAAACCTTACGATCGCACCTTGTATAACTTGAACTGTCTTTCGGAATATCAGCTTTTCATTTTCTGATTTTTCAAAAACACATCCTATCGTGTAAACCAAGGATTCTCAGTCAATCCAGACTTGGGGCCGCATTCACTGCTGCATATCAACTTACAGGCCACAAAGTTATAAATGAGGACAAATTACTGACAATTCTTAGCAAACTTATTAAAAATGCTAATTTACTATTAGAAACTAATTCACATACAAAATCAGTCATTAGTGACAAATTTGGCACTTATCTTGCTTAAATGCTATTTCTAAATCAGCAATTCACCTGCATATCTCTAAGTGTTCGTTGGTAAGAAAAGTCACAGTCACTGAGTTATTGGCATTCGTTAAGCTGAACATTTGTTCATGGTGACAAGCACAGACAAATCTCATGACATTAACAGGTTCATTTTCTGACACCAGCTAACTACTTTATACCACACAGAGTGACATACGTAGGGCATTCAAAAAGTTCCCGGAATTATGGTATAGCACTGTAATGGTAGGACATATGGCAACGCTTACATAATCACCTTCAAAGTAGGACCCTTGCGCACACACACACTTGCTCCATCGATCCTGCCATTGTTGGAAGCACGGCTTCGTTTGGAATCTTCCGGAGTCTGGCCGTCGCATTCGACACATCGCTGGTTGTGCAGCAATTCCTCGCCGAGAAAAGCATTCCCGTCATCACCCAACCACCATACTCTCCGGATCTCACTCCGAGTGACTTCTGGCTGTTCCCTACTCTGAAAATGGGCCACAAGGGGGCACGTTTCGCAACCATGGAGGACATCAAATCGAATGCGACGGCCAAACTCCGGAAGATTCCAAATGAAGCCTTCCGCCGGTGCTTCCAACAATGGCAGGATCGATGGAGCAAGTGTGTGTGTGCGCAAGGGTCCTACTTTGAAGGTGATTATGTAAGCGTTGCCATATGTCCTACCATTACAGTGCTATACCACAATTCTGGGAACTTTTTGACCTGCATGAAACATCAGCAGGCTACCTGTGGCCTGCAGGTTGAGAACCTGAGAACCCCCCTCCCACCCCCTGGTATAAATGGTTAAATTGTTAAATGACTGTTGCATGAACTCCTCATAACACAGAATTGACAGTGGACAGAAATTAACTGTGAAATTCAATGACTGTTACAAAGACCCGCATCGGAAGGGAGGACTGCAAAGTTACAGCACATACAGAGAGATAACCCAATACTTCCATGTACTATTGGACGGGTTCCTGCGATGCAAGTGTTTTATTCCTTTGGTTCACAAAATACAGGGTAGTATAAAAGTCAGTGCATAAAAATGCCATTGTGTACAACGTGAAAACTAAAAGGAAATAAATGTTTTCAGTTTCTATACATGCTCAGACAGACTCCTTGCCCTCTTGCTCCCTCATGGCCTCTTTTTTACCTTCCCCTGTTATTGTAATGTAGCTGAAGCTTGGAGATATTTTGTGTCCACTGTACAGACACTTCCCCAGACAGATCCAGAATACCACAAAAGACAAGAAACGAACTCAGTGACTCTAAATTTGTATGTGTAAAGTACATACAACAGCTTTTGCTTTGTTAAAGGAATACGACTATCTTAAGGAGATTCATAATTCAGTAAAGCGGCCCTGAGCAGATAAAGATAAAGCAATGATGATACTCAATGAATGATGTGTATTAAAAATTAAATTAAATCTGTGGCGTAACAGCTCCAGAGAGCCAAAGCCGACTAGCTTGACTGCTGGCCTCACGTTCACATGCCTACGCAGAGGTGAACGATCATCCAACCAGATATAGGGTGACGTGTGGTCAGCACGACGAACCCCCAGCCATTGCTAGCTTTCATGACCAGATTACGCTACTCATTGTAGCTCCCCAATTTCCTCATGATGCTGGGTTGGCACCGGTCCCATACACTGGTCAAAAGCTCATGAGAAAATTTCTTCTCCCCCGAGACCCGAACCAGAGCGCATTCCGTATCGCCGGTCCGAAGCATGATGCCTCAGACCGCGCGGCTAAGGCGCGGGACGAATGATGTGTATACATGCATAGAAATATCTGACTCACAAACACCTATGGACATGAAAGAGGCTATTACCTACAGTAATATTTGAATAATTTTGTCACAGAAATGCCAATTCACATGTAAGAACCATACATCAAGGAGCATGACATCTACACTTCATGGGCTGTTGTGAGACAGTGGATGGTGAAATGAGACATTAAATTCTAATGCAAACCTTGAGAAAACAGTCCCCTATTACACTTGTTTCTTCTCAAGAAACACCACTTCCTATAAAGGCAGCACCAGCATGAAAGTAAGTAATAAAAATAAATTCTCGTTGTTCCGTTTGATTGTTCTAATGCTCTGTTTTATTACCGACATTACAGTTACATTGCTTTGTACTATTATTCACTAAAAATGAACTATATTTCAGCTTTTCAGCTTAATTATGAGTTAAATGTGAAACTGAGGTCTGGGTAAGGAACCTATCCACCATTTTTTAATTTTGTGCTGAGCAACCAGTTACGCAATTAATGGATTGAAGTCAAGATGAAATAGTTACATGAAGTAATACATGAGAGAACAGAGAGACAAAGAAACTTTAGTAAGAAAGTTGTAAAGAATGTAAAGATAGGAAGAAGTACTAGGAATTCTTTATCTCAAAGCAGATGACAGGAACTGTCACCAGAAGAAGTTATGTTGTATATTAGTTATTATTTCAACTTATGGTATGGTACATGAACAAAGGGAGATTTAATAAGAACACAGGTCATGAAAATTAAATTCTAAATTAACAATGCAGGAAAAACTCCGAGAGACAGGATTGGAAATGATTGCTTATAAGGCAATCTAGACTTTCAAGGTTTGGAAGAAGTATATGTGAAATATAAAATATATGGTTATCAAATGACAATGGAGGAACTGGAATTCCAGAAACACTGACAATGAGGATGAGAAATAAGCAAAGGAAGACCAAGAATATGATGGAAGGTGAAGTCAGCAATGAGTAGTAAAGGAATGCTGTAAGACATAAGAGACAATAAACAGGAAGATGGAGACACAAGGAAGAGACTATCCTACAACAGCCCTCATTCTGTGTACATGTCTAAGGCAAGATGTGCACATAAAATTAAATGGTTGTAATGGTGGTACTCTGGGTTGTGATACTGTGTGCACATGTATATGGAAATAAATGTTTCTCTGAAATGTTGGTATCCACCTATAAGTCTACATGGTGTCACAACCCAGAAGACCACCATCAACACTACTGTGATAACCTCAAATCACATATAATGAAATGGTTATTCTTGCAAGAATAATTTTCAGTTAACTATAATACTTCACAATATAATTCTGTCATAAATAATTTACTAGGGCTTAAATGCAAGTCAATATTAGGCTCTAATGTTTGAGGCACTTCTGCACCAGGTTCAGCTTTGTGACACTGCGACAGAATAGAGAAACATAACTCCCTACACTTAAACTTCTTCTGTCCCTTTTTCACTTACGTATTTTTCAATTTCTGGGATATGTTTACCCTCATTAACCACTGGATTCTGAGAATATAAGAGTACAGCATATGATACGATAGAAATCGCTAAAAATGTGTTAATATAAATAGGAATTCCAAACAGAACCCAACATAAGAGGGCAGTGAACATTAATTCAAGAGCACTTGCAAATGTTTTCAAAATGGAGTTCAAGTTCTTGAGGAAGAAGCTGGTTATGATGCCAATAGCAGCGTTGTTGAACATAATGATGATAACTTTGAACTGGAATATAGATGCTAGAGAGTCTCGAGTATAAGCATCTTTCAGATTGCCTTGACAAAACAGTATTCCAGCATTGCATAAAATTGAGTCCATATACATGAAAATATTTTGGACATACATATTAACCCCTGCACCATCTCCTTTCAATAGGTACTCATTATACACTCCAGCGAAGCATGAACATAACGTCTGCAAACGAAAGTAGAGATGTAACAATTACAACTACCAAGTACAACAGGCACAAGGTGCTGAGGAAAATATTTTTACCTAAGAGGGATAAAATAAATGGGAAATTCAGGATATCATGCAATGAGGAACTGTGATTTATACTAGTAACCTACTGATGTTAGGACAGCAAAATCCAGGAGTTTATGATGGGGAAGACAAGAAATTTATACAGAATTTTGGTTAAGAAATCTGTTAAAATGTAGACAGACTGAAGACTGAGGAAGAAATGGGAAGATATCATTAGGATAGCTATTAAGAAGATTGTGAGAATGAATGGTACATGAAAATGGATGAATTGCGGTGGCAGTTTCATATTTGTGCTGATCAGCCTCCAGGTTCTAATTGTCAAGAGTGTGATACTTAAATTTAAAGGACAAATAGAAAGGAATTCCAAGTAATGTATCCCACTTCATAGACTTTTTCCAGTCTGTAAATCAGATGAGTGCATCAGAATCAATAAAATGGAATATAAAACATGCATACAAACAAAAACTGTTTACACTTTGAAGGACACTAATGCCAAATGCATTTCGACCTCAAGAGGTCATCATCAGTGGAAAAAACCAGTTAATTCATTTAATACAAATCAAAAAAATTATGGTTTTTAACAGAGTATAAAAGTTATGTAATGTTTGTATGCATACTCATATGTGATGGATTTTGCTTTCAATTCAGTGCATGTATTAGTAATTTAAAAGGAAGGACACATATAATTGAACAGTTATGTTCACCACAAACTTTTAAAATTCAAAATCTTTTAAATTAACTCAATGGAGAAGAGCCCTTCTTGAGAAGCAAACAAAACAAGACATCCATAAACATTTATGAAATCACAAGGGACATTAACAAGTTTCCTGCCCAAAGCCACAGAAATCAGTCCACACTCAGACTGCGAACAGCAGCATGTCCACAGATTTAAAAGGAGTTTCCTCAAACAGCGAACCAGACACACTGCGTATACACATTACCTAAGGTTCGCTGCTTCACTGACTTTAACCATGTGCCCTCCTGTTCCATGTCTGCTTAGGGATGTTACACTAGATCACTTGCTTGTGTTGGACTCACCATCAATCATTTCCAAAAATTCAAGATTCATTATTGTAAAATTTAATTCCCCACATGTAATGTAGAACCCAAATACAACAGTATTCCCTTCCTGGGAACTACCACATCAGTCTAATTTTTATTAAAATAAAAAAGATCAAGTCAAGTTCAAAGTATATTTTAAACAGCAGTCTCATTAAAACGTTTTTGCAGAAATGCAGAACAGTAAGTCAAAGCTCACTACAGAATTGTTATTCACCATATGTAAGATCAACTTCACCAAGATCTAGTGTCATCCTATTATGCAGTGGCAATCTCCTGCCTTAACCCTAATCCTCTCAACCGGTAAATCCCCAAGTACCAAAGACATCTTGCTGGCAACTGGTTAATGACACCCAACCACCTAGGGTGAGAATATTTTCATATTGTACCAGAAAATCTCTGTATGGCTATTGCTAGTAGTGTATTTAAATATCACTGCTTAAAAGTTAAAATGCCCTACAAAATAGACAAAAAAGCATAAACTCCTCAGTACAAAAGAAGAGGGCAAACTGAAACTGAAATCAAATGTCTGAAAGTTAATAATATCTCATACTGATTATCTGATTCTGATAAAAATAATAAATAACAAATGATAAGTATGACTGAGTTTCTTGGAACTGGAGGTTCGCATGGGCCTATTAAACCAACCCCTGATAATTATGGTGATAAGTTGCATATCAAACTGGAAGGATAAAAACAAACTACTGAGACAAAGTCCTACCCCACGCCACATTACTTCAAGTAAGATATTAAGCAACATACCTGTATAAATATAAACACCAAATTTATGCTGAGATGAAAGCCATTTTCTGACCCTGGAGTTGCTAATGTGGCTGAAATCTTGGCAGAGTCTGTGTCTGTGAAGTCAATCTGTTTGATCATACATCCTGCTGTTAGAATAATTAATGACAGCCACTGTTTGGAACTCAGTTTCTTCTTAAAAATAATCTGCAATGCATAATAGGGGTACATGACAAATTAAAAGAGTAACAGCATATACACCTGATACATGCATGGTTTCTGTACTATGTTTTGGAGAGGACTGAAAATATTGTGTGAAAAATACAATGCAAATATATTGAAAATATAAATACTTTCTTGGATGTCAGTGGTGTTCAACATTTTTTTACTCATGGACTGGTAAAAATGCAGTGGGGTACCCTATCTGCCTCACATTATACAGTGTCTATACTCTAAAAATCTAATTATTACCAGCATGTTTAAATATGAGAATGATCTCATATACAAATTTAACTTTGAAATATCCTAACAAATGTTCATGTAATATCTGTAACTTGTAATTCATCATGAAAGTTATCCCATACTTCATCATCATTTTCAGCTGGGGCTTAGACATTTTTAACAGTAAAATCACACAACTTACCTAGAAGAAGTAAATATGACATCCTTTTATTAACAGTCTCTCCTTTCACAACTGATGTTTCAAACACAGCTCTTCACTTAAATCATTTCCAAAGCTGTTTCATTTCCATACTAAAATAGCTTTCAGCCTGCTTAAAACTTTCTAAGAACCCATTTTAAATCCACACATGATGACTCATAATCATTACCTATCATCATCATCAACAACTTGTGAATCACTTGCTTTACAATGAAGTTTCTTTTTAAATTTCTAATGTAAAGAATTAAATTTCCTCATACATTTTAAGCCAGTGTCTTGCCATGACCCAGCAAAAATCCAAATCAAATGGACAATACCCACAACAACGTTTCCTGGAAGCCACAGCCAACCAACTAACTCTCTACATTTTAATTCAGCCCAAAACCACAACAGATTGATGGCAAAGGAGTCTTATCATGCATCGGAACTAATACCTGATTA
This sequence comes from Zootermopsis nevadensis, assembly GCF_000696155.1. The sequence continues at coordinate 34,818 of NW_019060046.1, forward strand.
GCTTCCATTCAAAAGAATGAACTACATTATACAGGCCACTTCCATAACGCCTAATTTTGAAGTATCAACCTTTCCGTTGGAAGACCTAAATAATTAAAACCTGTATCACTAGAGGGGGGCCAATTTTCTCTTCTGACAGTATAAGAAAAGAGAGATCAGCAACTAAAAAGTTATTCGAAGTTGTTTTGTCATACTCAGACTTTGGACACAAAGAATAAGCCAGCTGTATTTGTCAGCATAAAAAGCTTTCAACTAACTGTGCAAATCCCAAAAGTACTATTACACTGACACACAGACTGGGTACAACGATGCACTAACAAATGAATACCAGTTTCCACAAAACAGACATGAGTACATTCAGTTTAAATATCAAATAAAACCACAACAATAATAAAAACTTATGGGGGTGGGTACCACAGTACTAAATAAAGCACTTAGGTTTAATACTGAATGCTAATTTACAGCATGGTTCACATATATTTACAAAAAGCATCCAATAAAAAACTCACCTGAAACACAACACCTGTTACCACCACTCTGAACTGCAGAAGCAAGTAGTAGGTTGTGGGGTCAAACGCAGACAAGTTTACAAAAGCCAAGTTATTGTATAAGCAGTACAGGAAAGCAGGAACAAAATACAGCGCCATAACTGTCAACAAGAATGACAGTATCATTTAACACCATTAATCTACACTGAAAATTACTATAAATTGAAAAATCATTCCCCATGTCCAGTACGTACCTAATACTAAATGTTGTGGGAAAGAAGCATACATAATATATCTTTCTTATAAAGACACAATTAATTTTAAATTATGTCCTGTTCAGAGTAAGACATTCCACAGTTAATTTACTGATAACAAGACCCTTCAATTGTTAGAAGCATGTCTGCAAGTCCTGTTTTTGTATAATAAATTCTTCTCAGGCTACCACCCATGCAAGGACCATGGACAGGATATCCTACAACTACAATACCCTAAGGACGAAGATGGTTCTAGAAATGTTGGTGTTTTCTTCATTAAGTCACCTTACATTGCTGGTAGCATTGCTATGAGAGCCTCAGATCATGCAGCCAGTTTTTGTAATTTCATAAAACAGATGCCACAAATATTATTGACATGACACGTAGTCCAGATAAAAAATAGATACATAATTATATATATAATTCTGCTGATGAAGAAACAACTGCTGACTTGCCTATATCAGGTCTAATGAAAATAAACTGAAGATTCAACCTCATCTCAGGCACTGAAATATGTCAGACATTGTGTAGAATCCCTTTCATGCCTATAAAGCTCTGAATGTGATTACAGTGACAGGAATTGAATAAATTAACATAAGAAAACAGTTTCATGGCAACCAATTCAAGACAGTTATGTCTAAATAATCATAAAGACACAAGAAATAGAATATTATTAAGACAGTAAAACTTTGTACAAAGCAGTAGCACTGAGGTTTACAGTAAATTTCATATGATTGCTTTAATGGTACCATAACGCACTTCTTCATAAACTTGATGTCAGGAACAGGATAAAGAAAAGTTTGTGATGCTATGCTCACAACTATTAATTAATTCTGGAAGGCTGAATTTATTATTAATTTTTAAAACAAAAAATGTACTTACTACGAACGTTCAGACGCATCTCTTTAATTAAAGATGATGTAGAATGACTGTAAGAACAAAACAACAATTTCACTTTTCAAAATTCAAAACACACATGAATATCATACACAAAAGAATAAAAATATTAAATCTTAGTTTAGTAATGAAGTTTTGTAAAATATTTCTGAAGCCCCCCCTTCTCCTTACATTTTGAATTATATTTAAAAGCCACTCTTGTTATATTTTCTTGGGAAACAGAAAACCATACCTGTTTGCATAAATTGCACAAAGGTGGCAGAAGAGTTATTTACTAATTGTCAAATTTCAAAAGCATTCATACAAAACACATTTGTTTGTTACTCTAGACAAAATGTGAACAATTGTGCATACTTACTCTTTACAGTACAGAACTACAGAGATAAGCAACTTGACAACTTCTGTTAACAGAACTACAATCACTGTGTTGTAACTGTAGGCACTGTTTGAACTCTGTGATGCTGTCACAAATATACCTGTAACAGTCCCAAACATCACAGCAATTACAATTCACACAAATACATCAGCTTCATCCAATTCCTGATTTCATACAGATCAATTTCCTACTCAAAGAGGAAACATTCAACATAGCTCATTTTTGAAACAAAAAAGTGCCTGATGTAAAAAAGCAATCATTATTCAACAAGAAAATGTGTTATGTCACACAGGACATCTCATATTGGAGACAACCACAGACAATCTCTGGGAAATATTTTCCCACTCACTGCAGTGTACACTGGGCCACTCCACTTGCTTAAGGGCTTGAAAAATCACAGGACAGGCCAGCACTATGAGGCTGAGAAGACAATACAAACAAATAAGTGATAATGGTGTAAGTTTTGGAATGAGTAAATAAATGCACCACGAAAAATTCGGAAGAATGCGATTATATACTAATTATGACTACTATTAACTGCTACTGTACACTAACCTTGATTTATGAAAAGAACCATGTATGAAACAAAAATAATAGCACTCAACTTTGTTGGAAATAATTCCGACCAGTTTATATTCTGAAACATTATTAATGACAATTTATTTGCGCGATATGATCCTAAAGAAAATAATTGTTGAAAACGCCCAATTTTGCGGTGAACTTCTACAGCGATAAACATAAACATATAACAGCATGCTGAAGCCACAAGACGCTGTAGTACAGAATATTCATGTAATAATTATTCTTCATGTTAAGAATCATGCAATCACACAAACTTCAAATATAAAACCTCAAGTCTTCGGCACAACACTATTCACAGAATTCACACGTAAACCTCCATCGCAAACTTCAATCGCTTTGAACGCTGGTCCCAGCATAGCCAACAGTTACGTTTCCCTAACAATAGCCTGAAATTTCTCACTTGGTACAGAAGTACAGTAAAACAGCGATATGGTTAAGTATTCGCTCTTTGCGCAAAGGTTCGTCAAATACAAAAATGGAGAGAAGTGAAAGAAGACGTTATCAAGTATTTGAAGTACTAACTCTAACAACTCCAACAAGGTAAACTGATACTCGTTCGATACATTACGATTACGAAAACTATTATGAAAACTGACTTTATGATCAATTTTAAGACGAAGATTTGCAAGGGATTATTGATGAGTTTTAGATGTCGAAGATGGCTGTTTAGGGGGTTGTTGCACCGTTAGTCTGGTAGAAAATTTCATCATAAGGGCGATGAGGCGTCGCCGTGATGATGGACTCAGCAACGACCTCTGAAACAACGGTAATCTTCTACTAGACTATACAACGCAACAACCCAGAAGACAGCTATCTTCAGACTCACCGACGTGAAAACCTGAAATCCTACAGTTTTAATCTTTAAACTTTATATTCTACACAGTTTTAGATACCCGTTATGCTTTAATGCAAGTAAAGCACCTTGTGGGTCCTTTAATAACTGCCCATCTGTATTACTAAATTTTGACTGACTTTCCGCTTGCGAGCTTGATCGGTCTTTCAGGTGATGAGGTCGTGCTGCCACCTGTCGGTGTTCTTACGAACTACAGTTATGCCGTCGCCGCCGCCCCCCCGCAACCCACACACACACCCACAAATCGGTACGGATGGACTTTGGTATGGAGATATGAAACTGGAGACTTGTCCACAAGAGCACTTTTTAATTTCCAACTTCTTCAAAATGCAGAAGCTGATAACCAACTTGTTCATAAAATAATAGTTGCTGTTTTCATGAAACCAGAATGTTCATTATCGTGTTCACAAAAGACGTCACTGTCATCTTTCCTGAGACAGACTACTGTTCGCAATCTCGCTGCTTTCTTTTGTCAAATGTTTTAATATTACTTTCATTCCCATGAATAGGTCTCCGACTAAAGTAGTCTGGACATTTCAGTGTCCTCCATACTTTCTACACGTCACGCTCATCTCATCCTCTGGTTTTTGACTGAGCAAAGAAGAGTGTTATTATTAAGCATTTCCTACTGTAATTTACTCTGCACATCCACCTCCTTCTTCCTTCTCAGGTCAAATGTTTTCCTCAACACCCAATACTCAAACATCCTCAATCAAGGCTCTTCCCTTACAGAATCCCACAAAAGTTAAACATGTAAAATTACAGTTATTACATTTTTACAATTCTGCAAACTGGAAGATGGGACTTTTTTTTAGCTGAATGGTAGCAGGATATCTCCAAATTCATTCTGCTTACCAGTTCTTCGATATTTCTATTTGGATTTGTTGCTACAGAGACATTTGAAACCTGTAATTATTTAAACGAGTTATTGTCTGTGTTCTGTGCTGCATTCTGGTGGCGAGACATGAACGCACACTGTTTCTGCTTTTATCTCTGCACACATCTCCTTAGTAACATAAACAGACTTTCTGTGTTTCTGTTTATGATATTTATTTTTTTGCCAAACACAGTAAAATCATCAGAACAGATCATATCTGACGTGTAACAATTAATTTGAATCCCTTCTAATTCCTTGGACCTACGAGACACGTATTCCAAAGCGAAGTTGGAAAAAAAAAGGCGATAGAGTGTTTCCGTGTTTACACCTTTCTGAACAGGAAATGCTTCAAACAAAAGGTTATCTACGTGGAATGTACTATAGATTTTGTTGAACACATTTAATTAACGTGTTTAATTTCGTTGGATGTAAAATAATTCTTTTGTATTTTACCCATCGTATAAAAAATAAAATAATAAAACCAAAACGTTTCGGAAGTTGGATTCTGCTTCCGTCTTCAGGTAAAGAAAAGAAAATAGGACGCCCATCTGTTGGTCCCCTGGTACGTCACTGTCATCTTTCCTGAGACAGACTACTGTTCGCAATCTCGCTGCTTTCTTTTGTCAAATGTTTTAATATTACTTTCATTCCCATGAATAGGTCTCCGACTAAAGTAGTCTGGACATTTCAGTGTCCTCCATACTTTCTACACGTCACGCTCATCTCATCCTCTGGTTTTTGACTGAGCAAAGAAGAGTGTTATTATTAAGCATTTCCTACTGTAATTTACTCTGCACATCCACCTCCTTCTTCCTTCTCAGGTCAAATGTTTTCCTCAACACCCAATACTCAAACATCCTCAATCAAGGCTCTTCCCTTACAGAATCCCACAAAAGTTAAACATGTAAAATTACAGTTATTACATTTTTACAATTCTGCAAACTGGAAGATGGGACTTTTTTTTAGCTGAATGGTAGCAGGATATCTCCAAATTCATTCTGCTTACCAGTTCTTCGATATTTCTATTTGGATTTGTTGCTACAGAGACATTTGAAACCTGTAATTATTTAAACGAGTTATTGTCTGTGTTCTGTGCTGCATTCTGGTGGCGAGACATGAACGCACACTGTTTCTGCTTTTATCTCTGCACACATCTCCTTAGTAACATAAACAGACTTTCTGTGTTTCTGTTTATGATATTTATTTTTTTGCCAAACACAGTAAAATCATCAGAACAGATCATATCTGACGTGTAACAATTAATTTGAATCCCTTCTAATTCCTTGGACCTACGAGACACGTATTCCAAAGCGAAGTTGGAAAAAAAAAGGCGATAGAGTGTTTCCGTGTTTACACCTTTCTGAACAGGAAATGCTTCAAACAAAAGGTTATCTACGTGGAATGTACTATAGATTTTGTTGAACACATTTAATTAACGTGTTTAATTTCGTTGGATGTAAAATAATTCTTTTGTATTTTACCCATCGTATAAAAAATAAAATAATAAAACCAAAACGTTTCGGAAGTTGGATTCTGCTTCCGTCTTCAGGTAAAGAAAAGAAAATAGGACGCCCATCTGTTGGTCCCCTGGTCCAGGAGCCCAACAGGTAGGCACTCCCTCAGCCACTCCCCTCCAACTCTGCACAGATTCTATCACTTCTCACCAACGACACTTCAGTCCTTAAGTAAAGAAATTTTGTTTCTCCGAAACGTCAGAATCTACCTATGAGTATACACGGTGCCAAAACTCAGAAGAACAACATCTTATAAGTTTATTTTCGTCATAAAACAGGAAATGGAATAACACTTCAGAACAGTCTACCATACTCTAGACTTCTTCTCTTCAACTTAACTGTTTAAATGTATACGACCATGAGCAGTGTTCAACAGCTGAGGGCAGATGTACTTTTCCTTGATCCTTAAGCGTGATGTGAGTATGCAAAATTGAGCTAAATCCGTTTAATAATATCGGCTTCATTAAGTTAAAATTTAATCTTCATACGAAATAGCGTTAGATAAATTATTCGTAGATTCAGCTTTGAAATTTCCATTTTAGAACATGATGACAGACAGAGATCTCACGTAACGTGACTCCTGGCGAAACCAAGTCAGTCGACAGTCACATTTTTCTTCCGTGAAACGTACTTTATGTTCCTAGCGTTAGAAAAGCTGTAGACCTATTTAAGGCGTGCTGATTAAAGGCAAAGCTTAATATCATAACGAACGCAGAAACTACACCGGACCTTATTTCTAGGCTGCGGATTGCGGGATTGGCTCTCTGTTCGTTAATTATATGATGTGAAATCTTGTGGAGAAGTTTCGCCCGTATTTTGGTTATATTGCGAAAATCATTGAATAGGCGTCGATTAAATATTTTATGGAGAAATATAAACTAAAATTTGTTTGGCGAATTTAATTTTTATTTATATCGCTAAAATATAGGCTATTTCCTACTACATATGCATCTCTGCGGTGACCTTATAATTAAAGAATATGTTTTACGTATATAAAAGTAACTGTTCTGTACATTCTGATATTAACAGTTTTTGGAAGCCGCGGGTTTCTAATTGAACAATAATAAATTTACAAGAATTTATTTTCCCATATTTTCATGATGGAGTTCAATTGCAACTGTAAGTGTTGTTCCCAGATATTTACATTTTGAAACACTGTCGTGGTAAATTAGGCTTATGACTTTGCAGAGCGATGCTGATGCTGATGATGTTAATGGAGGCAGTAAACGCCTTTGAAACGTCGGTCAATATCTAACATATTATAAGGTGTAATGTCTCAGAAGACTGACAAACACTGATTTACAGAAATGTTACGTCATTGGTCCATGGAAATATTGGCCTAAGCAAGTTTCTGAATAACTCACGATATTTAGCGTCATTTAAAAATAAACCCCAACAAGTGAAGCATATACATTTAGAATAACATATTGATGGCTGATTCTTAAATCTGCTTTAATTAATCACCAAACTCGCTACCACACAGAAATGGAAAAGTTATCATGAATGACAAACACGTAAGGAGTTAACTACCGTAACTTCAGATGAAAATACTGAGGAAAATCGCTAGGAACATCAGTAATCCTGCAAGGTTAAAATCGCTTACTCCCAAATATAAGTACACAGCGTGAAATGACAGTCTTCTGCGATGTTGCGTTGTGCAGCCTCGTAGAAATTGACCCGTAATTCAGAGGTGCTTACTGCTTCCATCATCAGAGCACCTCCGAAACGTCAGTCAAGTTCAACGAGACTACACGGCACAACCATCTTCATACTCAGCGCCGTGAAAACCTGATTTATCTTTAATCCGCTACATTGACGTGATCGTTAAGCTGTATTTAAAGAATTCGAGGCATTCAGACATTGGAAACCGTCTTTGTGGAACATATTGTACTACACGAACGTAACATATTTGTGGAAAACGACAAGAAAATATAATTAATTATTCTAATTTGCGTAATAATTAGCTGTTTCAGTGCCACTTGAACTCCTGCGTTTTGCTGTCCTCAAGTGTCGTATACAGCCACAGCGGCCTTCTGACTACATCTCTCTAGTGTCGCTAGTGTCGAGTTCAGTTGGTTTTGCTTCTTGGGATGGAAATGGGAATAGGAAACCCACATTCTTGCACAGTCGCTATCAAGTATCAAGTTATCAGATGTAGAGTTCTACTGTTAATTGTGCTACATTTCACTTGCCCAGAAAACTGACTTCAGGGACGCTTCAAACTTAAGTACTCAGTCCATGCTAGATTACTGAATTATAATCCGGCCCTATGATAGCAGCAAAAGTAAGTACTATATGATATTCACACTTTAGAATATATGTTTGTCGTTGTCTGACTAAAAATCTGCGATTTCCTTAAAATAAACTGTGCTGATCTTTTCAGGTCTTCTGTCGGACACACACGCAAAATTGACGTCCCCGTGTAGCGTGAACTGTTCAGCAGTTTTAAATTTGCACCTAATAGGAACAATGATGCAAAATCAAAGAAGAAATTTGGTAAATTAGGCTTCCCACAAGTTCGAGGTGATACGATAACTGTTTTTTGTTGTTGCAAAATACGGAAAAATGTGAACGAGGAAAATGTTGAAGATTTCTGACTTCTGGGTTGTTGCGCCGTGACGGAGGCAGTATGACCTCTGAAAATTTGGTAAACATCTACCAGACTACACAGCGCAACAACCCAGAAGACAGAAATCTTCATACTAAGAATCGCCCTGATGACGGAGGCAGTATGACCTCTGAAAATTTGGTAAACATCTACCATAATACACGGCGCAACAACCCATAAGACAGAAATCTTCATACTCACCGCTGTGAAAACCTCAAATCATACAAGGAAAATGTTGTTGCAAACGATCTGATTTAATGTAAAATGTTTGTATTTCTTTCCTAAGGCAAGTCGTTACGTCGCTGCACATTTTGACTCTAAGGATTGTCTTATATTTAAACTACACCAGTCACAAAATTTACAACAACAAAAACTAAGAATTCTAAAATTTACTTCGTTCCGGAAACTGACTTTCTATTTCTGTCTTTAGACAAGTACTAAAGAAGGTGTCTACTGTGTTGGGCCCTTAGGCAAGACTGATATTTATCAGCATAATTCTGTTATAATGAATCAACGAATCCCGAAGGAGAAAAATTATATTCAAATAAACGACGCAGCTAACTCGGTTGCTAGCGACACATTGGGAGAATAATCAAGTTTCATTCTGCCGGACGAACAGTCTCTGATCTGCAATCGAGAGGATGTTCAGTGAGCCACAGTGCCGTCATACACGGGTTTTAAATCCTGGTTATTAGGCACGACGCAGAAGAGAAATGTCGCTCAATAAAATGGATTGTCATTGGTCTGAGACTGCAGTTCTGATTAGAAAAGGCAGGTACCGTACATTACAGTGTAATGACCTCCAAGCCATTCAACAACAGTCCATCCCACGCTTAATGTGCATTCTGTAGAACCTTACCTTGCGGTAATCCTTATTGCAATCACTAAAAAGATTAATAATTCATGGTGGGTAGTTAACAGTTAACTGCATCCTTGTTCGGATAGTCCTAAATTAGTACAGGTGACTTGTCTACTGGAAGCACTTACTGAGCCATGAATATTCATTAAGATCGTGTGATTTATAACGCTGAAGATCGCAGAGGTTCGCGTTAGAGCAACAGATTCTATCTCACTAACTGCAATGTTGAACGACGTGTTTTAGTATAGTGTTCACAAGAATCAGGACCACTTTCCAACTGGTGGCATAATTTTAAAACTAACCTCATGGAGCAGAAATTTATGGTGACTCAGATGGCCAAGCAGTTATTTGTATTTTATGGAACCCAAAAATTCTCGAGCGTGTTCAAAACGGGAGATTTGAAAACTACCCCAGCCAGTTAGGCCCAAATTAATTCCACAAATTCACCCCGTTCTTCTTAAATATCCATTTAATTTTAAGATGTTGGCCGACTTTAAAATGTCGCTCCGTGCAGTCTAGAATAATATTATCGACTTTTCAGAGGTGCTTGCTGCCTGCATTACTACGGCAATGATGAAACAGCAAGAACGTCTTTAAAATGTAAAACTACTACCAAACTACACGACACAATACTCCAGAACACATTAATCTTTTTATATGCATTGTTAAATTTTCTATGTACATTTATTTTAGGTTATTATTCTTAAAACTTCTCTCAATTAGGTGTTCTTCTTTATTCGTTATGTCTATCCCTCTTATGCATATTAAGATGTATCTTCTTATTCGCAATTATTTCTCTGTTCCTGTAAAGTATTATGCATTCATTTCAAAAGACGGTTTGTGCTGCAAATTATTACTGTTATTATTGTTGCAGTTTTTGTTATTATTATTATTATTTCTTAGTTTATTTAACGAGTCTGTTGAAGATGTTTAGATCACACACATAAAAAGAAAAACAAATCAAAGTCAAACAATTTGGAAGGCAATATCCCAGCGATGTTATGGAGGAATTTGGAGAAACCACAAAGAAACTCAGCAAGGAATAGTGAAATCAGGACAAAAATTACTTGCAAACAAGCTAAATTTGCCATCAGGTAAACAGCTCCATTTCATAAAACACTTTTTCTACTCTAACTCTGAGTAGGTTGAAAAAGATCTCGATTCTTTAAATTATCTTAAGTTAGTTTCATATTGAAAATGACGATATTTGAGCAACAAATCCTCAACAGCCCTCTGCGACACAAGCCTCGGTGATTACTGATATTCGCCTTCTTCTTTTCGGTGCTCCATAACTGTCGTCTATTAGTGCCTTTCATTTTACTAATAAAGAATATTTCGTATGACCTTTAATTCCTACCTCGGAAAATGTTTTGGAATTAGAAACATGCAACAAGAACAACTATGATTTCAACAACATGGTCAATATTAACAATATTTTCTGGGAATAATAATGATCACGGAGCCAATTTAACTTAAATTATGTGTTACGCAAATACTAAAATAGAGGATCTGCTAACTGATAGACAGAAATATTATATCCCCACTGTGCGCAAAACATTATCAAAACAAAACGCAGTATGGTCCTTTTTTCCTTCCGGTGTATAAATAATACAATTAACAGACCCCATTTCAAAAACAACTCCATTACACATACATGACCATTCACAGTAATTGAAACAAGTTAAAAATTAATTTCACTAATTCAAGTAAGCCAGCGAAGTTGAATTTAATAATTAAATCGGAATGCTTTTTTTGTGTGTGTGTGCTTTTATTACTTGGTTTGTTTTCATGTATCCATTCCTGTTTGGATTAAAGTACAAACAATGTAGGTATTAGCGACAGGAGGTATCGATCGATCGATCCCACATGCTCATATAGGTGTGATTTTAAACTCCTTGTAACTCTTTCTAAGATATCAGTACGCCTACGTCATTTTACCATACGATGAAGTAAATTTAGATTTAACACGTGGCGAGGTTGGCACACTGGAGTGTGGGTATATGAAGCATGGTTCTAGTCTATTTGCTTCCCCTCAATCTCTCGGGATGAATTCTGAAGTGGTATTGCCTGCTGCCTCCTCTCTCAGTACATATTCATGCAGAGAGAGATGATGCATTAATAAACAAGTGTGACTGAGTAACAGTGAGGAGAATTATGTAACGAATGCTTAAACTAACTAGAGTATCCACCAAATTGTAAGTTTCAAGGTCACCGCAAAATCGCACAACTTTTCAAAACGAACAGCGGAGCTCGGGTGAGTAAAAACAGTTCAGAACTCACAGCGTAGCAAAGCCAGCAGCACTGTGCTTTGTGATCTAGGGCCGCGAGGTAAGGAGGACGTGAAGTCCTTGTGTAACCTTGAAGTATGAAATTTTATGACGGCTACTATGACACTGGTAGCAGAAACCAGATTTCACTTTTAGACACGATCCAGGAACAGTTCCATTTATATGAAGATGGTTGTCTTGTGAGATGTTGCGTTTCAGAAGTCCCTGCTGCCTCCATTATCAGGGCGATCATCAGCATTACTAAGTTTTCGGTTACATACAATAGTATAAACTTCCGGTCCCCATTCATATTCCATTAGTTTGTAAAAATGTAATGTTCTACCATTTATACTGATAAACATATTTTACAGTTCCTTGTCACTGCCTCTACTTGTCTCTTAAGTCCAAATACAGCCCAAACCAACGCCATCTAGCTTATGCTTGAAGAGTACAGTCCTATTCCTAGTACTTAATTATTCGGTACTTGGAAATTATAAACATTTTTCATAATCTCATCCTCATAATTCTCATCCAGTGTTAAGCAAACCCAGCCAAAATTGCGTCTCTCGTGCTATGAACTTTCATGTATGAAAGTTAAACTCTTATGAAACAAATACATCAAACTGAAAATAAATCCTGGGAATTTAATTATGCAGTTTCTTTGTGCCCTGTTTCATACTGGAGTCTATTGAATCAGTTCATGAGAATAACTTGAAATACTTCCATAACAACAAACATGTTTTTTTCCCCATCTCATTTGTAAAGTATCAGTGACCTGTGAAAACGAGTTGAATGGCATATTTGATTTTAATAGTTCATATTTGTTCTGCCGGTCTTTCATCCTTTCAATTAAGCAGTGAATGTAACCCGCGGCGATTAATAGGTCCTACTGTCTCATTTTGCTCTCACGTTCTATTTCATTTTGACTCGGAAAATAGGGTAATTTATTAGAGCAGGCCAATAGTAGCCGTCACCAAACAGCATGCTTAAAGGTCACAGGAAAATCGTATAACGTTGTAACACGAACAGCGGAGCCCATGTGAGTAAAGACAACTCCGAACTTGCAGGATAACCCGCACAGTAAGGCCCCGGGGGGGGGGGGGGGGGGGTGTTTGATTTGTGGCGTTAAAGCATCGAATTTGGTGACGACTATTTACTCCACGGGCAGAGTCCTTCCTGAGCAGATCACTGAAGACTACTATGGTCATAATTTAGATACCGAGTACTAATTTATGATCTTCATAACCTTCACGACATAAAATGTAAATGAAATCAATCAATGAAGCAATCATCGTCTTTTAGCTGTGTTTCTAAAAAGAAGTTGGCTTGGTGACCAACTCCTTAACCAGAATTTTTTCTTTATTAAATAATTTTCTGGTTCATTAACAGGAAGAAATGCATAACAAATGAAGATGATCGTCTTCTGGGTTGTGGTGCCGTATAGCTTGGAAGATTACTGATGTTGCAAGTGTGCTTGCTACCTCCATCATCAGGGTGAACATCCTTCATATTCGCCTCCGTGAGAACCTCAAATCCTGCACAATAAATAATCATGTTTTAGTAGTATACTTAAGTTTCACGTTTTACGCTGTATCCATTTTTATAATCAGTATACTTTACTTTTTAAATTCGTAACGAAATTTCCAGTGTCGTCTACGTGTTTTCACCGATACTGCAGTATTATAATTGCCCAATAACTAAAGAAAATGAACAATAAATTGATTCTTCTTTGAATGAGTTCGTCTTAAGATAATCTACTACTAAAAAAGCACATTATTTATTTGATGCAATATTCTGCAAATTTAACGTAGTTTCAATCTGCACACTCAAGTAAAAGAGTATTCAATAAAGAGTAATTGTAAATTTATAACTTCCTATCCTCAAAAACATTTGTGGATGCTGGTTCTCTGCATTGTAATGCCATGTTGACAAATGATCAGCCCTGAAGATGGATGAAGTATATTGCCGAAATGGTCTACCTACTTGTCCACATGGCACACAACCCAAAAGACTATGTCGATATCTTCAGCGCAGTGAGGACCTCAAATTCCATACTGAAACTTTTGAATCTTAGCCTTAAATTTCGTTAAGAGGAAAAATTGACATAAATAAAGGTGATCATACTTCATTAATTTGTCTATTCATCGGCAGATCGAATAATTATTTCCTTTAATCTCACACCCAACAAACAAGGAACCAGAAGGTGCACTGATTCAAGAGTTTGGAAAATAAACTTTCGAATGGACAGTAAACTATAGTTTGCGGCCATGGAAGTCATAAGCGGTTCAATCCCTCAGAATGAAGGTTGGATGAGATTACAGCCGGCTTTAACCAGGCGCGGACACTGAACAAAAGGAAACACATTTGTTCTACGGATGTGCATTTCTTCTGACACTTGAATACTACCAAGTCTCGACGTACAAACTTGTGACGGCCTGTTCCTTTAGATCCTGCAAGCAGTCAGGTACTGAAGTGGTAAAGGAAACCGTAGTATTTCACAACTACAGTGTTTTTAAAAGTTTCCTGAACCTTGAAAAGACCTAAAGATTAATCAGATAATCAAGAAGAAACCAGTTCTTTAGAACCATTATACTGTAATAATAAATAATAATGCTGATTCCATGAATATATCCAACTGTGTGAGGAAACATTTCACATCACAGAGCCGCTTATTTACGTATGATTCCTAGCTCTAAGAAACTAATACATTTTGAGGCCCCGGGACGCGTATTTAGGACCTGCAAATGTAAGTTACCGTTAATAAAACTAGATATTAAAAAGTCGAGTGGGTCCCACACCACGTTGCGTTTAAGTCGTGACAGAACCATTCAAAATTTAAGAAATTGTGCCCGAATTAATTATTAATACCACTTTCACATTTTCTGATGAGCCTATATTAATCCTAAATTATATTCAGTCTCTCTAAACCTATTTTATCATATGCCAAAAGATGAAACAACGAAATAGTATTGGAAAAACTTTCCTATTTTACGATTAAGTCGGCTATGATCTGCTATCAACGAGACGAAAACAGAATGAAAAAGCCTCTCAACCAAAGAATTTTATATAAGTGGAAGCACCCAAAGATCGGTTACGCAGACCTTGTTTACTTGATATGTTGGAATCAAACTATACTTTTGAGGTTCTTTGTGTTTTACAGTTACTACGACAAATCGCATGGCAATACTTTTGTTCCGCACGTTAGGCCTGTAACATCGTATTTTTTGTGGTATGTGAACAATTCTTAAAGCCAAGCATCTTCTGACTGGCTGATTATATAAACCAATATTATAAGTCTTGTAGAACAACATACTTCATTTACCGAGACTTCCAAAGGCGGAACGGCACTATGATAAAACACGTTAATATTATTTAAAGACTCGAGTTGATATTTTAAGTACTCGCTAGTAAATTCTGAGATTCTCACGCCAGGCTGTCTTGTGGGTTGCAGTACCGTCTAGTGTGGTAGAATCTTACCAACGTTTCAGAGGTCCTTGCTGCCTCAATCATCAGGACGATTTTCCTTCCTAAATCGACAGCCGGGTAAGTAAAAACATCACTTACAAACTGGCGTGCCAGTCCTCAAACCTTCTTACGGCCGGACTCATCCATATCTTTGAGCTTCACAGAATTAACTATAGCAGCTCAATTAATTCTCAGTGTAACTAAATGATTTACCTAGCAATGGAACATCAACGATGTTTTGCGTTAACTCCGTTGACTTCTGCCCCCACATCTGAATTAACGTGAAGACGTCATTCTCCTCTCTGTGGTATGTCTTCGTACGAGACGTGGTTATATGCTGTACCAAGGCTTTCATCCCCAGGCTGTTCTTAAACGCGAGGTTTCGACTATAAACGTAACTAGGGCAAAGTTATTTCTCCTCCGAGGCCCATATGTAATGTGCTGTGGTCCAGTGGTCCAGTGGTCCGACCGTTATATACGGATACAGGCAGGAACGCAGGCAGCATGTACTCACCGTCATTGCAAGTCCAAGTAATCCGCTCAATGTAATGTAATATAATGTAACGTAACGTGGGTTAGATTTGAGGTTCTCAAGACAGCTGTGAAAATGTCGACGTTATCTTTTGGGCAGTAACGCCGTGTGGACCTACATTCATCCGAAAAGTTAGTATGTACCAAGTTTAGTATTTTATAGAAATTTTAATTACGTATACTGAATAATTTTCTAAAATTACCTGACATGCAAAATTGTAGAATTAAAAATTTAATTACACTTGTAATACATTTTCCTTGCAAGTTGTCACAGTACCTACGATTATTATCAATGTAATTACAACGTGGCGTGGCCCCCAGTGACCATGCTCCTGTGCCATTTCATGAATACTGATCATTTGAGGGCAAAATTGTATAAACAGTGTCACGAACAATAACATCGCGGACAATATTTTATAGTTTTGAACAAAATCGAACACTTTACGACACTAAGCTGTAAACTGACGATCCCAGGAAGTGGTTTGTTTTTGAAAAACATTTCTATTGAACAGTCTCTTGTTATTTTACACCCAAAATGTTACATAAATGCTGTATCTCCTAGTCATGTCACCTTCCTCGATTTACTTACTGGTTTATTTGTTGAAACGGTTAATAAGAACAACGTTATAAAGGTACAAGTCATTGAAGAGCATAGTAAATCTCACCCAATTTCAGTTTTCTGGTCCTTTATACTCAGCGATAAGATCAGTTTTATGTAACGTGTCAGGAGGAGAGTAGTACCATTTTGTTTTACCTGAAGTCGAGGACGTAAGTATCACCCGAAACGTAGAAGTTCTTTTGTCATTAAAACCAACACACCAAAATAAAATTTCGTCCAACAAACACTGACGGCACGTAATGAGCACCAGATATGGCCAGTCTTAAGACTGTTGCGTACCTTCAAAAACCACAAGCGGGCGTTTCACAAAGAATTCCTCCCATGACTGCATTACATTACTATCACA
Organism: Zootermopsis nevadensis; assembly: GCF_000696155.1. The sequence continues at coordinate 51,354 of NW_019060046.1, forward strand.
AAGCTTTATGAACACGAGGGAAGTTACACCTAACTACGTTACGTTACGCTGGATGCAAAAACGTGTTAAAATTGGCGAGCTGAGACGGACATGGCCCCGTGGCTGATGCTTGAAGTGGCGAAACACGTCCGAGAGCCTCGCTCCGTAGATTTAGAGCAGTGTCTGTCTATTCGTGCCTGAGACATTATTCTTTCTCCTGGGACTTACTGATTTATTTTGTTACTAAATAACCCAATGCATTCAACGAAATTAGACGACCGTGTTACATAATTTTCATTTCCTTGTTGTGAAGCCATAAACATGTCCTAGAATCTGTCTAATCCTACTTTATTCATGGACTTACTTTAAAATCTACTTTATTTGCTGGAAGTGCTTAGAACACAGGATGTCTCTGCACGTAAATATTCAGAACATTTTAAAACGTATTTTGTGCCCAGGAAGATTTAACCTACCTAAATTCGCTCAGATAAGGGAAGATAAGAATAAAAAATGAGCTACTTTTTCTTTGGATTTATATTTGCGAATTAAATTAATTGAATTGAAATCAGAATATAATGCGATGCTCATAAGGACTACATATAAACAACTTTAATCTCTACTTTGACTAATTTTCGTCTTTTTGTCTGTGGTCTAATTACTAGGAGACAACATTCGATTTTATGTTGCATAAAATGTTCTATGCCCACAAATATTTCGTTGCTTAGCAATCGTTTAATGCATGAAGCAAATCCTACGAGGCGCCACAACAGTAAATACGGAAACGAACTATGTCACATATTTTCGAAATTTCGCTATCTTATTTTATATCTGATCAATGGGAATTAATATACATCCATAAAGTTCCCATAATAAATATAAAAGTAATTCGGTTTGTTCCTCGGTACAGTTTAGTTTACGAAAACACCATAAGACGAAAAAACCACTTATTACTTAGTAAGGTAAGATTTAAATAGCTTGTATCTGTTGGCGTAATCAAAACTTCCGAGTACCGCAGAAATTGGTTCCATCATACGGATGGTAGTGGAGAAACGTAGCCTCGCGGAAAATATCCAAACACAAAAGAAAAAGAAAGAATGAAAATAATCCTAAAAATATCTCAATAATTGTTTATTCTAAACACAAGCCTAGGATATTTACTTGTGGTTTATTTAGCATTGGCATACGTGGTCCAGTTTATACAGCGTCTATTTTAAATCTAGTTTTATGAAGAGGTCCTCTTTTGTTTCGGCATAAGGATCGCCATTAAACAATAAATATTACAAGGCACAGAACTGACTAGTAAACATCGTAGTTCCAATAATTAGAATCGACCCGTTTGATTGCGCACGAATATTACTGCCAAAACACCGCATCTCAAATCAAAACATAAGTTTCATCAAGATCTAAAACTTGTTTCTTAAGCACTTTTAAACATGAAATATCTTACTCCAACCAGTGTATTGAAGTTTGGATGGTTGTCTTTGCAACATAGGAGTTTGATGTAAGAAGTCTGTATCTGCAACAAGTGAACATCAAAGCCTATGAGGTCGAAACACCTGCTGCAAAGAATGCATACGGATATTTTTACCTCAACTTAAGTATACATAAACCGTAAACTTCTGAAAGCACCATTCGCTCATAACTCGGTCTGAAAGAGATCTCTGCCACATACCACACGTGACAAACTGCACATAGATCACTGTCTTCTGGGCTGTAGCGCCGTGTAGTCTGGTAGAAGTTTACAGAAATTTCAGAGGTTCTTCCTGCCTCAATAATTAGTGCAATGACGAAAGCCCAGACGACCGAGGCAGCAAGGACCTCTAAAACGTTGGTACAACCCAGAAGGTACCATCTTCGTACTCACTGCTGTTAGAAACTCAAATCCTACTTAAGTTACGCGATCTCAACGCCGGTAAGTTTTGGAGGTTGATTTTCAGGAAAGCTGTTATTTGTCTTGAACTATATATTGCTTTATCGTTTCCAGTTGCTAGGATACTGTGTGTAACAACAAACAAAGCGTAACGCTGACCACATGATCGAAAAGATGATGACGAAAGATTCAAGAAGAAAGAGTAAGCACTCGAATGAAATTGGAAACCATAAAAAACTCAATCAAGAGGTTTGACCTCATGTAGCGCTGTGAATCCCCGTGGCATGCTAGCGATCTAACGAGAAGCAAACAAACTGACAACGCAGTCCGCATCTGCGTGTGTGTGTGTGTGTGTGGGGGGGGGGGAGTGTATTAATTTTTTTACGACATATGTGTGTGCGTGTCAACATATATAAAAATGCTGTATATATTTGAAGCCTTGCAGTTCCAAACATTCTACAACAAATTTCGTGTGTTGTTTAACCTAATTCTTTCTTATTTACTCTTCATGTTACGCGTCCATTCAGGTCAGAGACTTCTCTTTCACATGAAAGTAATAAACAAGAGCTTTACAGAAGCTACAACAGAAATGTAAAGGTCTCAACAAAAACGAAGCTCAGACCAATAACAATAGTACGAAATACTGACACCAGAAACGAGCAAGAGTGGCCTATCATAAAATACGGAACACTATTTACCTTAACTGAGAGAAAGTGCGAAAATAGAAGTCATAATACAGCGTGTACACTCCGAGATTTTATCACAGTGCCTCCACAATACGAAGCGAAATGCTAATCTTCATATGCCTAATGCAACGTTAGTCAAAGTCCTATTAGCGAAATCCGGCTGGCTGTCTATCAGCCTGTCTCGTGACATTACAGAAATTAATTGACCCAATTTTTAGGAACCACTATATTTCTTACAAATGCTGGTGTATATACAGCATGTCCATAAATTAATGGCGATTTTAAAGTCGTGTAATAATTTTATACAGCACATGCTAAAAAACAGCAATTAAATGGTTTTTAAGAAATTGCAAACCCTGGATTCATAGAAAATGCCGTTGTTTTATATTGAATGACACGCAGAGTTACATGGAAAGGCTGCTACTTAACTGTTAACATGAAAACAGCCAAACGGTTCCCTGGAATTTTTGTTCCGATGGTAAGAATGCTATACAGTGACATCTTGGTTTTATATGAATGGGAAAACGAACTGTCCTCTGATGCCTCTCTTGTGAAACAATTAGTTTCCTCAACTAGACGCTCGAAGAAGTTCTAAAAGAGGATTGACTCATCCTGTAGAAAGATCGAAACATTTCTTTTGAATCTATTTATTTAGCAGTACGCGTGCACCGTGCGTCAAATTCACAGTTTTAACGTGATGTACCAAACACCGTCTTATTTTTCGCCGATATGCACATCACCAGAGAAATAAAATATTCTCATTATCTGATGACATGATGAAGACTAATCAAAGTAGTCTCTCGTGTGTGTTGATTAGGAAGAAACTATTTTCAGGAAACGTACTACATGCAATTAGTTTAATTCAGCTAGTTTCCTGTGTGCATGACCAACCTAAAAATACACGATATTACAACTATACACACAGATTAGTGCGTATGTAAAATTCAATCAAAGCAGTGGCGAGGTTTTACTGACCTCTGCGTACAGAGCCTCACTACGTTCCCCTTAAATAAACATTAGCACATAATTGTATTTGTATTTAATTTTTCGAAATTTAAGTGCAACAAAGTGTTGCGTGAAACCCGAAAACAATTTTACTGGCATTCGTTAGGAAATTTAGCCCCTGTCCAGTAATATGAGCCCAGGATGCGAAACTGTTCCGTGTGTTACCTGACGCACTGTGGTTGTGTTGTGGTCAGTACTATTATAACTCCTACCAAATGCAACGCCATACAGCTGCCGTTCGTTGCAGTAGCTATTGGTGGCTTACCAACAAAAGAAATTATACTTTACCATAAAATACACGAACAGAATAAAGTTATTTTTAGAAAAAAGCATGTTAAGAGTCGATAATCTATTATGTATGAACTAATACATAACCTTCATCGTTTACCAGTTAAATTGACGCCACTAGCTGACCCGTTCTTCATAATAAATTACGAACTTTCTCTTCGGTAAATAAGTAGCTGGTGACAGGGCTCCTGGTTTGAGTGGCAGGTTGTGACACACACCACTCTTCGTCAGACAGTTCAATCTCCGGTTTGCTCCCGTCTGTCATTACCTATAGCACAATGATGTTACCGGAGTTCGTTCTTGAACGTGGTCTAATCAACAATCATTTGTAGGCAATGAATATAATATCCATTTACAATGTGAGACATGACTTTCAAAAAGCCTAACATATTGCAACTCGAAGATGGCTGTCTTCTGGGCTGTAGCGCCGTGTAATCTCGTAAAAGTTTGCTAACGTTTCAGAGGTCTTTGCTGTCTCCATCACTCATGAGTGACTACATGGAGCTACAAACCTGAAGACAGCCATTTTCGTACTCACCAAAGTTAGAACCTCAGCTCCTACATATTGCAACTCGCATTCATGTCGTGTTGTCTTTGCCATCAAACGTCTTTTATTCAGAATCCACAAAAAAAAATTTAACTCTGGTGGTGGCTGGCGTGTTTGTTATCACATGGCTTCTCAAAAGTAAATTCAGACCAAAAATGCCAATGCTTTATCTGATGTGGCTTTGTTACGGAGGGAAATTTTAAATACACTGAATAAGCAGCCGCCGACAGCTGAAAAGGGGTGATTTTCCAGCTTGCGTACTGTACGGAAGTTAATATTTCTCCATCATAACAACCGGGATATTACGAAATGTTGCTACGTAAATCATCTAATAAATCATAATCGTTGCATATTTAGACGGGTGGTGACTCTTGTGGTGTTGTTTTACGCCGTACCTCTGCGTCCTTTAGCCTCCTTAATAATACAGTTCAGCGAAATGAAAGCAATATTCCGAGAAAAAAAACATTTCCCGGATTTTTGGAGAATCTCTTTATTAAGGTCTGCAGAGTTTAGTGAGAGCACAGTACCTCAGTTGTACTTGCGACCAGGTACACAATCCTGGGAAGTCATATCAGCGGCAAGAAGTTGGCGTGTACCTGAAACTCTCGACCGTATCCTACTGAAATAACAACACAGTTTCGACTAAGAGAATCAACAGGTCGAACTGAGCATAGCTCGTTGTTACACAAAGCTGGCAGTTCAGTTTCTTTGTTTCAGACAGAAGTCTCTCAAATACATGAAGCAATTCAATTCATAAGGCCCATTATACCTGTGCAGCTCCATAAAGACGTACAAGCTGAGTGAAGCACAGACGACACTCCGGTATGAGATGGAGGAAATAGCTTGTCCCCCCGGCCGTTTTATCCCTCGTAGATAATCCCATGGTACACTTTACAAATAATAATAATATTAACAATAAAATTATATAATACATGCAGTACGTGATAAAAACAATATGTATTCCGGAAATAGCTGCTGCACTATGTATCTTAGGGACAAGGTCTGCCTCGGATACATGGAAGTACATACCCCATAAAGTGGTGAATAGATTGGATAGTAATAGTAATAATAATAATGCCTACTAATTGTGCGAAATTAAAATAATTACTTAACTTCATGCCACAAAGCCACGTCCTATCTAAATACATTGCATGCACTGGACAGAACGCAGACGTCATGCCTAATCTGAGTCCACTTTTAATGCCATACCAAGAATATACTTGTCCAATATTCTCGAATGATCTTGCAAGAATTCACACTCTTGCAAAAGTACTTTCAGAATGGCCCCTTTTTCCTGCCTGATCATCTGGCGAAATTAAATAACAGCTAGTACAGGTTGCATCTTCCTTCTAAAACAATTTATAGTCTCCGACTTCGAAACCGACCTCATCCAATACAGATTCTTTGGGAATGCGAGTGTCACCGAGTCCCCGACCATTTGCCGGGGAATGCGTGGGACTACTTCTGCGGGACATCATGGTTATACTGCCTCTGGATTGACTAATCGTTATTTATAACTGTCATTACAAATTAATAAAATTATTAACAACACAATCGCAATTTCAAGGTCAGTCCTTCAGTTACATGTTTCTGCTGTAAATGTTATGTGCAAGGACGGTGACATTTTGAACAAAAATTATAGTTATGTTTTTCTCTCTATAAACCTATATATATATATATATATATGTATGTATATGTATATATATATATATATACATACACACAACATACCTTCTATATACATGCAAATATTTTTTCAGTTTCTTCTTTGATCAACTGTCTCTTTTACTTTAATTTGTATGTTATTTTTTGTTCGTTTCTTTCTTTCGTTCTTTAAATACAGGATACACACATCAAACATACCCCACATAACAGTGATAAGGATGCAGAAAGAACTGTTAGGCCGTACTCTTGTATTCATAGCAATAAGCCTATGAAATGACAGATATGTTATGGTCATTTTACCAGATAAGCTTTATGCAGATAAGCGCATGTGTACTGTACGTGACGTATTGGGATGATGGGACTAATACCGCGTTTTAATTACGATATTTTCCGCCCTCGCAGCTGCCCATTTATCAGTCACTGCCCTGTTCTAGTTTCCTCTTTTGAAAGCTTTTCATCACGTTGTGTCTAGTTTGCAGACTGGCGACAGCTGATTGAAACACACCGTCGGCCAACAACAAACACAGAGAACAAAGCTTTCAGTGCCGTCACGAGGTTAAATGTAAAGGATTTAGAAAGAGATGCACCAGGAGACATGACCTGTACTTTTAGCGACAAGATATTATTAAAATAAATCTTTTCAGTTTCATCGTTACTTTGTGTTTGAGGAGTAATATCAACAGAAGCTGCAACACTATAACAAGTTTGATTACGTGACAAAGGAGGGAAGATGGTAACAAATAAGAACTACGTTCGCGAAGAAATTGAGATTAAATTTGGGGAATATCTGACACCACGATTTTCATATTCTTTTGTCGTCTAGTCTGCCGTACAAAGATGTAAAAACAAAATAACTTTACACAAAGCTAATGTTGCTTGGGCGTGAAATTTGGCATCTCACATTTAGAAGACAGTGACCTCAGAAGAACGTTTGGACCTAAGAGCGGCGAAGTGACAGCAGGCTGGAAAGAGCTGAATATGACAAGATCCATAATTCATAATCTTCGCCGTTAAAAATGTTTAATTAATTTAGATTACTATTTACAAGTTAAATTATAAGGCATCTGAATTTTTATTGAACATACTGTTTACAAAATAAATCGACACGCTTTTCGGGTGTATGATTTTATGAATGTTAGATGTACTTAATATCTTCCTGCAGACAAACGACTTTTATTATTATTGAATTCAGTCCATGAAGTGAATAAATGTAGCGTCACTTTTGAATTATCAGCCGCTCTAAATGTAATTAATGATGCTTTCATATCGTGGTATCAGTAGGACAACCTCATTATGGTGGAAGTCGTCATACATTTTCAATCTATGGTCACATTTGTTTCATACGTCGGTTACGATAATGAGTGAGAACACAGAGACAGAAAATGATATCCGCACATACTGAAAAGAGAGACAGACAGAATAAAGAGAGGCTGTTTAGCAGGATGCACTGCTAATTAGGCATTCCGGCCGGTACAAAAACAAAGCTAACCCCTATATACTAAGCCAGCCCCCTTCCCAAACTAACTTCACAAACGGAGGGTTTGCTTTAATTAAATTTTCCAATTAGGGGGCGTTTGTATTCCGGCCACTTGGCATGTCAATATTTGGCAATGAGAATCGTCCGCGGATATTTCAATATCAGAGCCTAGAAATGAATAACACACAGGACGGCATGCATCGTGCCAGGATATTTGTAAAGATGCCTGGTTAGTGACGATGATTCAAGCTGATATTAACCGCCTCTTTCGTCATTTATCAGCTGGAATATTTTTTTTGTAAAATCAACCTGTGTTTCTGTCTGTAAGGAATTTCACTAATGCAGACTTGAGCGAATAGGCGTGATACTAAGTTGGTCAGATAGCGGACGATGCACCATTCTACAGACAGTGTTTGTGCGAAAGCGGCCCAACGGATCAGTAGGACTCTCTCTACCAGTCAAGTCGGGCCGACTCATAACGCATAACGTTTCTGAGGTCATACTGCCCTGAAGACGGAGGCAGTATGACCTCAGAAACGTTGGTAAACGTCGACCAGACTACACAGCGCAACAACCCAGAAGACAGAAATCTTCATACTAAGAATCGCCCTGATGACGGAGGCAGTATGACCTCCAAAACGTTGGCAAATATCTACCAGACTACACAGCGCAACAGCCCAGAAGACTGAAATCTTCAAAGTTTAAAGTGTTGAACAGACTCCATTTTAGCCCACAATATTTCACCACATTTTAAATGATATTAAAAGAGTTTTTTGCTTCAACACTTCTTCTCTACATTATCATTGGAGAATGAAATTAACTGAGGAACAACTTCAGAGTAGGAAAACGCCTTCTGTGCTTTTCAGTGATTGAACAATTGAACTAAATAAATACAGTAAGTACGTAAAAGTTACAAATACACCCTAAGAAGAAGTCAGAACACATAATTTCAGCGAAAATATTAAAAATTGCAAAACAAATTTGTTAATCGTCCTTGCTGAATCAGAGTGTTAATATCACTTACGTTACGATAACACGTCAATCATTCAATTACATTATATAATGTACATTATTACTTTCCATGTCGTTTGTGGGGTTTTATAGACATAAAAATATTCATGGCTTTATCCTTTGTACATAATAAACCTCATTCATTAGTATCTGTGCAAAATATCATGTAAAATATTTTTCGTTTGCACAAAGCTTCCACTGAATTACGAACTAATCGTATTGATTACGTATTTTAAACACACAACGTTTAGAGAGGAAACGTGCACTATAACCCCCCAAAAGAATTTATGCATTCAAATGACTCAATCATTATACGTACATATTACAATAATGAACAATGTAACAAACTCTCAGTAATATGTCTGTTCGATGGAGATTGGATATATATTACTTGTGTTAAAAAATTATATTGTGATATTTCAATAACATCTGTTGTTCCGGCAGAAACCAACTAAAACATTACCCGGTCTAGAATACGCATGGAGTTGAAACCAAACCTTCGTCATACAGAGAGACTGTAAAATACAATCGTAGCTCGGTAAAATGTAACACATTTATATGACACTTTGTTATATAACATTCATTACTGTGATTCTGATTTTGCTATCTCATATTAAGAGTAGCCTACTGATATCTTCATTGAGTTTTATTTTGATGGCATTTAAAACGTGCAATGAAAGTGCACGAACCAAATTCTAAGAAAATATATAATCTTTTACAAGATTGAAATCTGTGTCTGGACGACCGAGATTCGATCTCCGAAACAGACAAATGATTCTTCTTCAAGCCTGTACGTCCAGACCAGCTCTGAGGCCCATTGAGTGGGCCCCAAAGTGGTCCTTCCGCGGGTCAAAGCTCAGCCGGTGCGTGACGCTGACCAGTCACCCCCATCTAGCGCCGAGGTCAAGAACGAGTAGTAGCTGTACCTTCTCTCCTCCCAAGCGCATTAATGGCGTGCAGCGGGACAGTTGTACTTTACCGATGAATCACATTCACTGATTATAAAGACTACAAAAGTTCAAAACCGCTGGAAGTTTTACGATTACCTGTGAAGTTATACACGTGTGGACAGTAAACCCTGAGGTGACCACTAGCAGCTCTTTGAGTGCGTGGTCCGCCTCTGACCACACCACTATAATAACATTGACACAGCACATGGGTTTTGTCAGTGGTACACACAAAATTTACAATGACTCCGGGGCATGGGCTTTAGTGTCTAGCCCACTGGGTGCAGGTGTGACTCGCTTTGATGATCACTTCTCGCCGACTAAATTAAACAGAATTGTTTCATCAAGCCATACAACGCAACTACGTCAGTTCTTTCTATACGTAACAAGTACGCAATGTTACCTACAGAACACAGCGGCGTGATACGTAATTGTTTCGATTGTCAGATTCGAGGTTCGTACGGCCGGAAGAATGGCTTCAAGCCTGCTGATGGAGACAGCTCGTTTCTCCAAAACGCTGGTGTTTACATACGAATCTACAGTTTCACAACCCTGTAGATCATTAACTGTTTGTGTCATATTTCTGTCTACTGGCACATAATAATGAGTCGAATATGTCTGTATGTCGGTATTAATAATAAAAGATTCGATTTTATGAACAGCGAAAATATGTTGAACAAACTTTTATAATTGAGCTGGAGTTTCTGAGCAAAAATCTGTCCTAGAATGTCGGTACATGATAGTGCCGCACCTTGTTAAATGTATAAAATAAGCTGAAAAGTCATGTGACATGCTGCAGACTGGATAATCAGGTTCGACTACCCCAATATCGCAGAATTTCTTTCAACGTCACATGTCCATCAGAACTCCAACGCAAGAGATTCGAAGCCCTATAATAAAATAAAACCCAATATCTTTCGTTCTTTTCAGACATCTCACACAAATTCAGGTAATGTATCTTTAAGTATCCCACAACAGTTCTTACTCCATCATTTTCTATACCCGACTAACACAGGCCTGTTCACCCTCAGATCGTATCTGACACGTTATACACACTGAACACTTGAGATGAGAGTCGACAAAGAACTCGATATCTATAAATCGAGACGTAATAGGCCTATATAACCATTCTCTTTGTTTACAGACGCAGTGGTAAGATCCTTATAAATGACAGCATTAACAACTATTGGCTTTATAGATAGTCTGCAGACAAGTTCACTACTTTCCGACTATCCGATTCAAACATTACGGGATAAGCTACTTGGTGAGAGTTAAGGTTCTCCTGAAGACGAATATAAAGATGGCTGTCTTCTGTAATGTTGTGCCTTAATGATGGAGGCAATAAGCTCCTCTGAAAAGTCGGAAAAGATCCACCAGACTAAAAAGTTCGCAGTAGCCGAATGCATTTTCGCAACAGACTTATCGATCACACCGGAGAGGCTTTGGAGTGAAACATTCATTTCCTGCAGACCCCCCAACTCCAGGGACTTGATGTTCCGGAAACGGTCCCCACAGGACACACGGTGTTCCGTCCCGTCTGCAGTCAGCGTCAATCTGCTTCAGTACTGCACTCTAGTCGCAGCCGTCATATCGAAAACGTTCTTCATCCGGCCTACATTCTTGCATTCACCTACTACCATGTTCTATTTACCAGTGTTTACGTGCCAGCCAACTCGTCCCAAACATACATTTGCCCAACATAACGAAATAAAGAAGGCTATTATCATATCGAAAGCAACATACCAGAACGAAGAATTAAAAATGGCTGACTTACATAAGACTAAATATTTACGCTTATTTGTGTGACAGCGTGCATTATTAGTGCTCGTAACACAAATTTGTCTTGATCTTTGTTTAGAGCAGCATAAGCATAACATACATCCCACTGATTTATGTTGTCAGACCAAAGATTTTTGATTATGTAAATATACTGATGCCCTCTTCTCTCTACTCTCGACAACGTTGATTTTATCCGTAACTGGTTAGAACATGTACGAGATGTTTCGTAAGCAAAATTCAGCGGTCATTTCTCACCCGAGTCTCCTGATTAACTGCTAGATGGCTCTGGCAGTCAAATCAGGATTGAGTAAAAATTGTGCAGTCACTAGGCTGGTCACTCACTACTCACAAATGCACACTTCAAAGACCAAGAAACCCCCGGAAAATGAGGCGGCGAAAACCCACAACCGTGTTGTAGATCGAAGAAACAACAACTACAACAACATGAGAATATCAGTTGATACTTCATTACATATAATTACGAATACATATAAAACAAACCACATTTATTTTTTGAACAAATGCAGTCAGTAGATGCTGATAATCCCGAGACTGAGGTCAAAATGAAAGCCCTCGTAAGAAGTCAGTATGTTAAGAAAGAAGGAAAGACATTTAAAAAGTAAACCCAGTGAAGTCATAACAAGAAATACGAAAGACAGAAAAAAATGAAAAAATGTAAAAGCGTTCGTAGAAAATACCACGTCCTGGTTTAAAGATGATTTGGAACATTCAGAACAAAATCCATTGCTGGAATAGAACATTTCAAGTGTGGGTGGATACGCCCACGACGACCCGTTCCGGGCTCAAAAGGTCGTATTACCGCACTTACACGTTGCATCCTATCTCTTCAGTCAGCTACAGAATGCAAATCGACAAATCTTATACGTTCCACTAAGAACCTGGCTGTTTTTATAATCGCATTATGTCTCATTAATAGTTTATTAATTGTGTTTAGAAAAGGGCACAGAAAAATATATTGACCTAAAATGCATGAAATTCTATGATGCATACAGGTCGCATAGCATTGTTAAGGTACTGAAATCTGGGAGATTTACTGGAGATAATGAATGCTTACACAGTTTCTGAGAGAAAATTTCTAGGAAAACACCCACTTGGAAGAATGAGAGGTAGACGGAAGGATACCATTAGGACAGATTGCACAAAGACAGAATGCGACGATTTAACGCCACAGAACTGGCCAATAGCGAGCTCTTTGGTATTAGTGGTGCTGAAATCCGGGGCTCTTTTGTTGCATTCGTCACTTTCGATTTATAATACTTTTATGGTTACTTCCCTGAAACTTCTGCCGCTTTTATTATTTCTCTTTCCCAAGGTAGACATAGTTGTAAGTTCTATAACATGTCTTCAAATTACAGTCAACAACATGATCCGACACAAATGGGCCGGAAGGCAAAATATTTTCAACTAAATGATAGAAAGAATTCCCGGAATGTAATCTGTTACATTCTTCTTGACTTTAATTATGGTTTGTTACTGTTATTCCAAACGTTTGTACTATGCCTCATTTTCGAAGAACTTTCTGAAGAACTTAACTTGAACTGGTCCCGCATACTTGTGACGAGAAACGCATACATAACTCGATGAGCTTGCAGTTCACTGGCCTACTGCATTTAGAAAATCGGTCTTCTATCAAAAATGATATTCCTGTCCACAACTGATTTAGAAGACCGACAGACATCGGTGAGAAAGTATCAAAGACAGCAGCTCTTAGGAATAATTTGTGTAAGATGCTTTTGTTGTTTAAGAATTAACAGGCTTTAAGTTATTGGAGCTTACAAAGAGCAGGACACATGATGGGAATTCGAGTAGATAAGAAGACGTACTGATGTGGTTTGATTTATGCTCTTAGTTTTGTTAGCAACTTCTTTTGATGCTACCAAATCACTTTTCCCCTTTTATTTCGCTACGTTTTTTGTAACCACTTACACGAGCATTCTTGTCTTTGTTAGCAACAGATATCATATTCCAGAAGCACTTCTGGGGACAATATAATTGGACAAATTTGATGTTGCCCGCTTCAGAAAACCATGACATTTTATTTTCTTAGAACCTCTTTTAAATTCGTCTATGTATGCTTGCTACCATCCAGCATGCTGGTTGGTTATTGTAATAACGGAAATATTTGCGAACTCAAGTCAAAGGAATTCGAACAATTTTCGGTTTACATTAATTCCAGGAAAAAATAAATGCCAGCTGGAATTAACGTAAACCCAATTTACTGACTCCGTGTGAGGATTCCAGCATTTCGCTACAGGACGGTCGTTGTTTAATGCTGGACGAGCAACATCGTAGCTTTAGCATCACTCTCATAGCCGATGTCAATGACAATTATTCATAATTTTAATTTGTTCATTCTTATAATAAGTACTGTAACACCAATGACATCTCATCATAATTTAGACATCTTTCATTATTTTTGAACTCAAGCTACATTTACAGTTTTACTATTTGTGCAGAGTGAATACAAATTAGCTTAAACTGTAGGAGATTTTAATAATTTCATATAAGCTAACAATTATCTGCACTGTACTAAAGTTTTTAAGTTTACAGTTACGGAGATGTTAAGAAATGTTCCGACTTTTAGTGGAACACAAATTTTATTATCATATTAAAAGAAGTCCACGTATGGTCATAAACTCAAGACAGCTGGCTGCAGTAGCCTACTCACATTTACACCCTACCTAACTTTTATTTTAATATTTTCCTTCCAATAACCTTACGTGTTAAAATATTTCTTGGACTTCAGGTTTCCCAAACGAAGTGTGGTTTATTTTCACCCTGATGACGGAGGCAGTATGACCTCTGAAACGTTGGTAAACATTGACCAGACTACACAGCGCAACAAACCAGAAGACAGAAATCTTCATACTCACAGCTGTATCGCCCTGATGACGGAGGCAGTATGACCTTTGAAACGTTAGTAAACATCTGCCAGACTACACAGCGCAAAGACCCAGAAGACAGAAATCTTCATACTCATCGCCCTGATGACGGAGGCAGTATGACCTCTGAAACGTTGGTAAACATCTACCAGACTACACAGCGCAACAACCCAGAAGACAGAAATCTTCATACTAAGAATCGCTCTGAAACGTTAGTAAACATCTGCCAGACTACACAGCGCAACAACTCAGAAGACAGAAATCTTCAATATTTTTAAATGTTGCACATTCAACTTGATTTTATATAACAAATTGTATTACTGTTGAAGACATAAAAGTTTCATTCCGCCAGCCTTGACGGGTCATAGGTTAATGTTAGTAATGCATCTTCGAAACCATGGTATCTCCTTACGAGTCCACACGGCGCCAGAATCCAGATCAACATCCGACATGACGGATGTTTCTTTGATCCGCCGTGTGTCTGTTCACAGCCCCCACCCTTGTCACTCACTCCTTGTGGGGTAAATTGTGCGCAGAATGGAATCACTATTACGTTATGCATTATGCATACAGACAGGGCTCGCTGCCACAGTTCATTATTTCATGCCAGACCTACTTTAACTTGATCTGTAAGCGACTGTATTTTCGATTGATAATTGGATTTTTTCTGTGCACGTGAGCCGAGCACCGAAATGTCCATGCACGTCAAGGCTGAGGTTTATACTTGTTTTATTTGTTTAACTTCTCTTGGAGTTAATTAGTGATTAGAGTTTGAATGGAGGCAATTAGTAACAACTGGACACCGCGGTACTGGGGCAAAGTATAATGAAGTTTCTATTGTTTCAGGATGAGCAAGTCTGTATGATGGACAGAAGTTAATTAAAAATTGCGATGGAGTGACAGACACATGGACATTTTGAAATTATTACGTAATATACATATGCCTGTTCACGTGTCCTTAACACATCACAGACTTTAATTTTGATTCCAATATTTTCACAATTCTGTGATTTACAATATCGCTAATTTTTGGAAGCCACAATTCCTCTACGTCAAATGCAATGAACATTTCACTAACATTCGATCTTGTGCAAATTGGCCTAGCAGTAATATGTAATACAACACAAACGTCACACTTATCCGGCAATAATTCGTTTCCTAGCCTCGTTTATTTAAATGCGGTGAATCATATGAAGGCGAACTGCTCCCGCTGTGTGATATGGATTATGTGGGACAAAAACACCATCAATGTGTTCTCAAGAGTTCGCTACCAGTCACACTATCCCTAGTCATATAAATTCAGTTGATACTGTAATAGTTCATCTCCCCTATGCGTCCTACATACTCCTCCTACGTCATTATTCTTGATTTAATCATCCTAAAAGTATTATATAAAAAATACAAGCTACGAAGCCCCTCATTCTGTAATTTTGAAGCACATAAGTACACAACAAATTTAACTGAATTGCAAACAATTTTGTATTTGTATCATCTGTTCTGAGAATTTTTGTAATTACATGAGCCCACACCGTTTGTAAGGGGTGGAATTCTGGAGCTGCTGACATGGGGACGTTTTACCCGAGTCTACAGCTGTCGTCACAATTAAACGGCCAACTGAAAACTACAAGTTCCGAAATTCATTAATGAAAAGAGGGTGTAATGCGAGTCTTCCACCTGCTGTGTAATTTAGAATGAAATTAGAAACGTTCGACACGTGGAAATCTAAAACAACTTTTATTTCAAAGGTGCCCTACGGTTCGATACGCTGAACCGATTAGGAAACCTGGTGCAAGACTCTCGGGCTACAAGCCGCGTCAGGTGGCTGAATGGTGAATAAACCATATCCTCTGCCAGCGTTTCGAGAGCCATCTCTGCTCTCATCCTCAGGGCAGATGCGTAACAAACGCAGCTGCCCTGAAACAAAACCCATAAATACGAAATGCAGAATGAGTGACTGTAAAAACATCCGGTACATATATTTACCACTCGGCTTTAAAGGGTTAATCAGCGAAGTGACTAATGGAATAACTCATTTTCTTGCGTTAGAGGGTTCCAGTACTGGCAAGCGATGGATCCCTTCCAGAGCCTGCCCATTCGAAATAAACCTCCCCCATATTTATCTTAATACAGCATTCTCATCCTTTTCTCGTTCTTACAAATTTCTTTAAAAGATCTATTTTGTTAACTACCTCCACGGAGCGGAGTTCTCTTGATATTCCCGCATCTTTTGGAACCCAAATTTCATTGCCGTGTTCACTAGAATCGACTGTCCGTCCCTGTCTGAAATCAGATGATTCCAATTCACAACCTCCCGCCCTATTTCTTTAACTATCGTCATATTATTCTCACATCTACATCTAGATCATCTAACTTGCTCTTCCCTGGACACTTACCGACAAATTCGTTATGTAGGCCTTGTTAGAATTAGTGTCAAATAGTGTTGATGCAGTAAGAGACATCTCCTTTTAAATTGTGTTATGCGATCCATGCAGTTAAGAAACCGAGCACGATACTATAAGAAATCATTGCTTTTTTATATACTCTTTATACTGGTTGAGAGATGACAGGGCGGGATGACCTTTATCATTGCTTTCAGATACCATTTCCAAACCTCGGCTCCAGAACTGAAGATCCTGATGCAGTGATTGTACTCTGCTTCATGGAGAACACCTCGTGACATTCGTTTTTGCACGTGTTCCGATTTACACCAATGCCCTGTCTTGCCTTTAAGGCAATGGACGACGAATAGCGTACATTAAAAATGGACTGCAGATCCCCAGTGACAAAGCCAAATGTCCAGAGCATTATCATGTTACAATGGAGCGCTGCCCCGCCATTACTAAATAGCACAGCCAGCGGACGAGCGACTCACCCAATTTCTCTCTCCCTCTCTCTCTCTCCCTCCCTCCCTCTCGTTTCTCACCCATAGAAGTCTGCACGTTACAGCACGAATTAAATGCAGTGAAGATTCTTTGCTACAACCGACGTAACACATTTCAGAAGAAACCACACCAGGACAGTGGGATTTACAATGTCACTGCAAAGTACCAGGAGAATTAAAGAGGAAAGGGCAATTACAATATTTTCGTTGTAGGATTGGCATAACTGCAGAGGTCTGGTAATACCGTAGCTCACGTTCAGACAGTCACATGATACGAGTGTGGTTCAGTTGCAGTTCATATGTGACGACTGAGTGCGGCGTAAAGATGGTTGTTGCATCAGAGGTTCACACAAAGGACTCTCAACATAAATGCTCAGCCGTGAAGCAATTTCCGCTGTAGTTACCATGGATTTTCCAACAATCATTGCTTGAGCACGTTCCGTTTTCTTCCTTCGCTAAAGTGTATAGGCGTCGTTACCTGCCTGTATCAGCAACACTAAATCGGCTGCTATTAAACATTTGAGATCCACATAGGACATTTGCTGGCAGCCATAACAATACCATACTTTTGTAACAAAATGTACGTAATCGGAATTTTTACTTGTTTGATATTCATGCAAATGTTGACCTTTGTACTGTGTTCAGTAAAGGGCTGGGTGCCTGGCAGTGACGGCTGAGACGTGTTGCGTCGCAACTAAATTACGTTTTCAATTACCTTGTGGGGTGGGATCTATTAAGTCTCAGTCGTTAGATTAATAACGCTGTAAAATTGTTGCTGGATTATTACTTAATAGCCTGAGGCAAAATGGAGAAGTAGGAAGGTTCTGGTAAAAGGGAATGGCGCTAGAAGATGAAAAGCTGCAGTCCGGTGCAGCCTCGCGGAATAAACAACCCGTCCGTCCCTTTCACCACAGCGTAAGTTTGTAGACAATGAAATCAATTCTGCGATGGATCCGCTACACTGAGACATTCAAGTCAGTGCTATTCAAGATTACCGTCCTATAACAGGAGAGAATTTTGTGTAGATTTGCTGAGTGATTCTAAGTAGAATATTATAATTCTACCTGTTATTTTTATTGGTATAAAATGGGTCTGTCACTTTAAAGGAAGAACACAGATTGACGGTGTCCAATAAGAATTTGTGGAGTATAATAATTGCACCTGAAAGAAAGAGGCAGTAACAGGAAAATGGAGAATATTAAGGAATTAAGAGTCTTAAAATTTTCATTCATTGCCGTATATTTTAGGATGGACAAAATAACGATTATGTGTGAAGTATACCATGCAGACGAATAAGATAAATGAGACATAGATACAAAATGGAGATCAGAAAATCTGAAGGGAGTGTAGGTAAATATGATATTAATGAAAATAGTGAGTGTGTGAACTGGATTGAACCGGCTCGAGGAAAGAGAAGTAGATTTAAACTCCGGTGAAGAAATCTCTGTCAGTAATTTACACGTGATTTGAAACGCCTTAGGTGAAAGTTCAGGCTCAGAATTTAGTGTTTTAGATGGAATGTTCAGATTATATAATAAGAGTGTAAGAACAGATTCTGAAACGTATTTCTCAGTTTGACACTGTACTGATGTTTGATGAAGAATTCACGCTCAGAAATTAGGAAAAATAAGTATCAATCTGGCATCAACGACAGGCTGACTGACTGTCCATGTAACTCACTATTAATCATAACAAACTTCTAATGGTATTTATTTCCTCTAAACAATTTCATGAAGTTGTGAACGTATTTTTGTGGTATGTAATGACTTTCTTCAGAAATATATAGGCCTATCGCACATAATTCCTATGATTCCTGCGTATTTTCTTAAATATATCTTATTAATTTCTGCCGGCCGTTCTCTGGTATGACACAACTGTTGTTCCGAAGCTTAACAAAACGCTGTCTTAGGAGTGTAGTTTTTCAGTTTGTTTTTCATTTGAAGGATCGCGCTTATGCTGTGATCTCTGTAGTTGAAGATATCTGTCTTCTGGGTTGTTGCGCTGTGTAGTATGGACGATGTTTACCAACGTTTCTGAGATCATACAACACAGTGCAGCAACCCAGAAGACAGAAATCTTCATACTCATCGCCCTGATGATGGAGGCAGTATGACCCTTAAAACGTTGGTAAACATCGACCAGACTACACAGCGCAACAACCCAGACGACAGAAATCTTCATACTCATCGCCCTGATGATGGAGGCAGTATGACCCTTGAAACGTTGGTAAACATCGACCAGACTACACGGCGCAGCAACCCAGAAGACAGAAATCTTCATACTCACTACCCTGATGACGGAGGCAGTATGACCTCTGAAACGTTGGTAAACATCGACCAGACTACACGGCGCAACAACTCAGAAGACAGAAATCTTCATAATCATCGCTGTGAAAACCTCAAAACTTACATCTCTGTAGTTATCAAAATGGTCCACAAATAGATACTGATGTTGAATTAAAGCGAGCCAAATTGAGTCCGATGGCCTCCATTCTCTTCAAATTGTATCTGAGACTGTTTTAGACCTAGTAATCTGTATCTCGTACATTCAAACGTGATATTTGCCGTTAAGTAGCTGGCGTCTTAAATTTGTATGCGTCTCCTACTTCGTAAGACAACGCCTTTTAAATTAGTCACAGGATAACAACCTGCAGTGTTTGCACAGCTTAAGGCTTTAAGCGGGCAGAACGCAGGAGGGACATCTCATCGCATAAGGTCTGAGTAATGTAACTTGCGCTGCAGACAAATATTTGTTCGGTTATTAACCATTTTCGTGTTGCTTCTAAGTTCTCTAATCCCTCTATGTGTGTGTCTCTTCGAAGTTTTCAAGCAATAGATAAGTTTTCGTATCATGCAAATAGTCTCCCAACATTATTTATTCTTTACAATTCCCTACCATCAATAACTACAACATGGCCGACATGCGAATTTCTTATGTGGTAAGTGACATTTGAGATTATCACAGCTGCGAATTTCAGGATGGCTATTTTATGTGTTGTAGAGACGTGCAGTCTGGTAGAAATTTACCGACGTTTCAGAGATTCTTTCTACCCTCATCATCACCCTGACGATGAGGGCAGAATAAATCTTCGAGAAATAGTATTCTCTTGTGAATGTATTATTTTTCTAGTCAGTCAACAAAAACATGTCAACAGTACGAATATTCTGAGGTCAGTATATAAACTGCAAATTATGGCCCCACTATAACTAGACTATGAGACTGCTTCAAAATGTAAATATATAGCAAAATTTTATAAATTTATGAGCAAATGCATGTAATCACGGGAGTAGATCTGAAAAGCGATGACTTTATTCACTACCTGAGCGATTATTAGCTATGCATCAATAATTGTTCTGCATAAGTTGTTAGATGTCAATAAAATCGATATTATGTTTTATTACATGCCAGTACTAGTTAATCAGTTTGAGATTCATGTAAATATTGCCGAAACCAAAAGAGTCAAAATTAAATACATGGAACAACTTTTAGTGTCAGTCCACGCTACAAAATTTCATCGAAATCCTTTCAGTTATTTCAAAGATGAAACATGCGGATGGCCAGACACCAACTCCCCTAAAAGGTAACATATTCAACACGCATCACATTTCCTGTGTTTAAAACAAAATATGCACGGAATGCGGGTTACCACGAGGACAAGGGAAGAAAATAAAAATCTCTTCTATGTGCTGGTTGGGGAAATTGCCTATCTGTCATAAAGCCACTGCTTTGTAACTATATCGCGTGCGCAAGACGGCTTTCATTTTTAGAGTATGGCAAGTCTTTTCCATAATGTCCAGTGCACCCCCATATATGCAATGCTATTTGTGGAAAGTCGTGATAAAATTAGAGCTCCAAGAATATATATATAGGAACTGGTATTCTTAAACGATGCAGTCCTACAAACGCAACTTATTTTAAAACTACACTTCATATTGTGAATAGCACGCAAGCCTCTTACAAGGCATTAAGGAGCCCAGTTTATATCCGTACTTAAAAGAAAATAAATTATAGAACGGTGAGTAAAATTACACAATGCAGAGCTTCATAATTTGCGTACTTAGCTACGTGTTACTAAAGGTGACCAAATAAACGAGAATGTGATTGGATTGACACCTAGCACGCATCGAGAGATACGAGAAATACATTTAAAATTTTAGTTGCTAAACGCAAAGGAATGACTTGGCAGACCTGGAGTTATAAAGTATTACGATAAAACGTACCAACGTACCAACACAAAATTGACCGCTTGCCTCCAGACTCCCGAAAAACGCAGACAACAAGCACCACTGCTGCCGCGTTTATATTTCTTGTTACCAGAGTCGCCACTGTCAAAACTTGATTTCAGGTTTTTCGCGGAAACGGTACAATCGTAGGCAAGCGTGACGGAGATCGGTTATTATATTAGGCTAGATTCTTACGATAGTCAGCGGTTCGAAGTATCTCTCGCTTTTATTAAAAGTCATAAGATAAAGTGGGCTATTTGAAGTACCGTAGAATGGAGCTGTTCAAATTATATCATGACGTTGAGTAGCCGTACTTGCAGTGGGACAACCCTGCAGGCATTTGTTAAAATAAAACAATAAAATACAGACCAGTGGGCGCATCAGTGCCTATTATAAATTCCATCTTTTAAACACACGCTATTTTACAAGAGCCACTAATCACACCGCAGGTAGTTAACATTTTTAAGTTTTCCACACCCTCATAACAAAGAGCCATGCCAATTATTAATGTCTCTCATTTCATTAATATTTAATATTCAATTAGGCGTTGTTTTATTATTTTTAACCTCTAAAACACTGCTTATTTTCCCTTGCTTGTCTAATATCTGGCTCTCCACAGACGAGAAGAGGTAAAAGCTTATATTAAATTCTTTGTGTAAAATATTCTTCTCATTGAAGATTTGCTATGTTCAAAATGTAAATTCTTATTATATAACGCCACAGGTTTGATGATACATAACCATATATGCATTAAAAATTTACTTTGTAATTATACTAATTGAGCAAATCGTGGTTCTGTATTTTAAAGTAATTGACGCTAATGGGAAATAATAAAGCTTTTAACTGTCGATCAAGGAGTTAATTTTGCTTTCGTGATATTTATATTGACGGACACTGTCAGACTTTATAATTTCCAACAAAGTACCTCGATTTTTTTCATTTACAAAGCATCAAATCTGTGTATTATGTATTTGAAAAGTGTGGAAATAAATTGTATTGCACAGGGAATTTTCTAGTCCAGTTTTAAAACTAATAGGGCTAGAAAACCATCCACTACCACGATCACTGCTTCTCGACAATAATTTTAGATTTCGGTTTTCTGGGCTGTGACACAGTGTAGTCTCAGCCGTGTTTAATAGTACTCCAGAGCAGAAGACTAAAGCAGAACGTTCTTCCGAAAAGTTGGTAACCACCTGTATGACTATCCAATTTAATAATCCAGGAATCGCCGTGAAAATTTCTAATCTCAATAATCATATTATTTAGACCCCGTATTCTGTGCTACGCTCTGATATCCCATTTCAAATTACCGATATTTATGACCGATTAATTCTTCTGCGCTACGCTCTGATATCCCACTTCATAATTACCGATATTTATGACCGATTAATTTGGTTTCTGATATCAGTAACATAAGTTTGTCCGGCACGTCTTAACAGGTACAGTTAATAGCGTCTTTCCGTTAGCTAAAATTAAACAGAACTATAAAGAAAGTGAGAGAACACAGATTTTTAACGATTTGAAGTATAATGGTACGTCCCACCAACTTTAACAGTCGGCAAGTACGCAATATTTTGTTTCGTATGATTGTCGGTGTTAAAAAATGAATTATTTCTTCAAACTTCGTTAAGTCTTTGATAACTGTTATGGTGAAGTGTGGTGTTTTGCTGTACAGACTGAATTATTAAATAATAATTAGACGAGATTCGGCTCTAAAAGTTCAATAGAAGCTATCATAAAAATGCAATATCCTGTATTTAGCGAGTTGTATGAGTTTAAGGAGAGGTAATAAATTATGTAATATATCATATTTTTATAATTAATTTATTATACTAATTTTCGAACCCTGATAAACTCTCAGTGTCCACCAAACTTCAGTCACAGGGCTATTATTACTGTCGATTTCTTTGATCTCCAGTCTTTACGCGGTTCTTTATTTGTAGATTTCTACACTTGAAACTGGTTAACTAAAGTACGTACCCTAGCGTTACGTAGAGTGCAATGTTGAACCACGCTGGCTACCCTTACTCACGCTGCTCTCGGAAGATAATGCATGTTTGCACATTGGAATGGTTGCAGAAGAGACGCGGTTCTAAACTAGACAGGGAATATGCAAATCTCGCTGTGCATTATCTTAAGTGATTAAACTCCTTCAACAAGACAGACTGAAGACGGACGGAAAACAGATAAAAACCCAGAGAGGCTGTGTTTGATTAAGAATATATTTCATGTAGATTAAACAGCTTTATGTTGAGCTGGTAATTCGGCTTTAAGATAAAGGATAAAATTAAATCTGATAGGGATCTGCATAAGCACTTCCTTCTAAGAATTATTCACCCCTGTATTCATACATTACGGATATTGTCTGGCGCTACTACTGCGAAAACGTAAGGAATCTCAGCGTGAAGTAGCGAAGTGCGTTTGCACGTAAGACGTAACCATAATTTGGGCAAACGATGTATATGTGATTCGAAGACTTTAATCACGGAGCCAGTAGGCGAACGTGTGCTGTGGACTAACATGGAACAACAAGACGGGCCTCTTTTTATACGCGGAAATTGGTCTTGCTCGTGATGATAATTACAAAATATGCAAATGTGATAGAGGTCTACATGTAAAAGGCAAAATACAAATTGTGAGTATTATTTGAGGTTTCACGGTCGTCTTCTGGGTTGTAACGCCGTGTAATCTGGTAGAGGTTTGCCAGTTTTCTGCCTCCATCATCAAGACATCATCACCTCTGAAACGTCGGTCAACGTCTACGAGACTACACGGCGCAATATCCCTGGAGGCTGTCAACCTCACACCGCTGTTCTTTTCAAGTTCATAAAGCAAATTGTAAAGAAAGAGACGGTTTTAGAATCACACCATTCTTAATGGAAGACGCATGTTTGGTTCCGTCAAAGAAGAGGGCCAGGAACATTGATAACTTATAATACTGTGTTTGCAGAAAATAAACGCAACACGTGCTTATTTTATTTCGAGTCTCAAATGATTATTTATAAATACTTCCTCGTATGTTTTCCGTATTGCGTATACTTCGTAAATAATAAAAATACGCCTGTGTATTGGGATGTTGCACCACGTAGTCTGGTACATATCGACCTGAGTTTCAAAGAACCTTTAGATCAGACTAATTTAAAAATTGTTTTGACTTGCACGTAGAACTGAGTTTTTTTTGATGTCCATGTACTTTACAGTTCGCTTTGTCGTATCTTGTTTCCTGCGTGTTTTAAGCACAAGCAAAGAATTTTAATCATTTTCGCTCACCCCCGCCAGCATCCTCTTCGTCACTCATATAACGGTACAGCTGTCTTTGTCTGTCTAAAATGTCTTCCTTTCTGTCAACGCGTCAGCTCAGCTAAAAGAACTTTAATCTTAAAGAGCTTTGGACAGCAGAAACAAGCACAGCTTCGATCCTTCGCTTTCTTCACAGACGTAATTCCTGAAATGTCGCCTCATCTGTTCGTCTCTTCTTTTCCTCGTACAGGGCGCACTACTTTGGTGGCAAATAACAAAGCGACCGAGTTGGTGCAGGCAGTGATAGGAAGCCAAGCAGTTTCTCGTTCTTAGACTCTCCTCATTTCATCATCCAGTTTTCGCAAAGTTCTTCGCGTGATATGTACTTCAATTACTCAGACCTGATTTCTTATGTTATCAGTTTATCTTTTTAAAACGAAGGAAAACATTTTTAAGCAAAGAATACTGGCGTGGGGTGTCAATTGTATGGGCTTCGCTTTCCCTCTGATTCAAAATTTTCAAATACCTTACAAAAACACAGAAATCTAAACAAGTGTTTCTTCTGCAAGTCAGAATAAGCAATTTAATTACGATTACCGGATGACAATAACAAATGTGACACAGGACGAAATAAAAGGCAGATTGCAGATCTACAGCAGTTGTATGTTTCTGCTGAGTACAAGAAATGTCAGAGTTGTTCCTTATCATCTTGTTTAATATTTGGCTAAACACGTTTGCACTTGCCTTCGTCCTACGTGTTTATATCAAAATCACACCCCTTGTTTCTGCGACCAAGCAATGCAGTGCACATGACAATTATCGATAATTGAGATTTTGTGTTTTGGGACAATACGTAGTGTTCAGTTTACTTACCAGTGTATTTTTCAACAGCAAATAAAGCCAATTGCAAGTTAGAGCTTTAAGAAATATTCTTTATGATGTAACATAAAGTTTACGACAATAGACAATATAAAATAATATAAGAAACAAGGTTTAAACATGCAATATACGGACAAAACATAGGCTTAAATAACGGTTGTATGTAGTTAAGTTCAGGCTTCAAAAGTAATTAGCTTAATCAAAACAGAATTTTCCTTGAAAATGCCAATGACATTGCAAATGATAAGAAATATTTCTATCTGAGGGGTAATAATACAAATTATTTTAGTGTGCTTCATCAACAGTTTAATGACCAATTAAAAATGCAGCAAAAACAAAGAAAAACTATTAAATAGAATCAAAATAACAATAACAAACATTTACTAAGTATTAGTTATTCATACTGCACAAATCAGACTAATGAACAAATACTACTAAGACAAAAAGTTACTTTAAAGTATGCTTAAGCATAACAAAATGTTTACTAAATATGCCAACATCTTTGCAGTTTTGTAACAACATTAATAATAATTTAAACAAGAAATAAGGCAGATGTGACACGAAAATCTTTGGCTACTTTATTACAATAACACATCTATAACTTTAATAATCCCGAGAAATATTTGTAGCTCTGTCAAATATCTCCATCAGAATTCAGAATTCGGTGTTAATAGTTCTCGTATCGCGTAAATTCATAAATTAGACATGACAACGAAGACGCGCGTTTGAAAAAATTACAGCTTTCATTAATTTTAAATACATACCAGCTTTTTTCTTTAAGTTAAAAAATTGTTTCGTTTACTGCTGACGAAATTTATTTTGTTCTGAAGCCCTCCACAAAGATACTAACAGCCAATGTGGTCCGCGGTAATAAAAATGTTGCCGACCGCTGTTTTATACCAACGACTAGAGATTTGAAAACGTCGCTTTTCATGTGTAGATACGCACAGCTATGCGTCTTAACTTAACTCTTCTGCGCACAGTCTTCTTATAAACTGCGGGAACTTTATGAAGCTCCTCTCATGCAAATTTCTGGCACGCCACTTCTTTCATTGCGTTACGCTGAGTGCTTTCTGCAATTACCAAGTCAGATCGACAGACCTGAACCAACAGAAGAAAGGCCGGGCGTCGTGCAATGTACTACAAGTTTTCTTTCACAATATTTTTTCCTGTTCCAACGCCTTATTTCCTTCTATCATTTCATTCTTTATCGAAGTGTGTCTAAAAAGACTGTTTTATTTCCGCAGTGGAATATCTAAGAGGAAATCTATTATGCACATATTAGAAAACTTACCGAGTATTTTTCTGCAGTCCCTCGCTTTAGTATCAGAATTCTCGTAGTAATTGAATTTGAAGTTAATAAATAAGATTAAGAAAATATTTCATTTATGCATAATTTATGAGTTTAAATTCCAGCCTAGTAAGGATATACGTGTGTTTTAATTAAATAATGTCAGCTTCACCTTCTGGTCTCTATCCTGAAGATGCAGGTAGCATTACCCTCTGAAATGTCACAACCAAGTAGTTCAAAATTTGGGCTCTTGCCTTCTTGAACATTTCAGATATCGAAGTAGTCACAACCTAATACAAATCGAAGATTTCTGTCTACTAGGTTGTTGCGCTGTGTAGTCTGGTAGATGTTTACCAACGTTTCAGAGGTCATACTGCCTCCGTCATCAGACTATGAAGATTTCTGCCAACAGACTACACAGCGCAACAACCCAGAAGACAGAAATCTTCATACTCATCGCCCTGATGACGGAGGCAGTATGACCTCTGAAACGTTGGTAAACATCGACCAGACTACACAGCGCAACAACCCAGAAGACAGAAATCTTCATACTAAGAATCGTCCTGATGACGGTGGCAGTATGACCTCTGAAACGTCGGTAAACATCGACCATACTACACAGCGCAACAACCCAGAAGACAGAAATCTTCATACTCGCCGCTGTGAAAACCTCGAATCTTATATAATACAAATCGTTGGTAAGATTCGCAGCTCCCGCCCTTGTTATATAATTTAATGAAAAGTTGTCGATTTCTCAGTGTACTTTGCAGTATGAGATTACCGCGGTCTCAGCGCACAGATTTTCAGGAATATAAAGCGATGTTTACAGGGCAAAGCAGTGGGACGAATGAGACGCCTGGAGCCGGGGTAGCGTCGTGACAACAAAACCGTCCTCACACCCTGGTCGAGTGGAATTAGGGTACAGCTTCTTTAAAATGCTAATGCAGAAGGAGAATGCTCTGGCGTTTCCAAAACAAGCTTTGAGGCAGATCGCTGATATCAATCTGTGACGTAGAATTTTCATGAAAAGATTGATGAATTTAAAATGGCTGTCGTCTGGGTTGTTGCGCCGTGCAGTCTGATAGAAGTTTACAGACGTTTTAGAGGTGCGTGTTGTTTCCATCACCAGGGCGATCGTCCTGATGATGAAGGCAGTATGACCTCCGAAACGTTGGTAAACAACTACCATACTACACGGCGCAACAATCCAGAAGACAGAAATCTTCATACTCACCGCTATGAAAACCTCAGATTTTACAAAAGAAATTCTGACAAAAATGATCACAAAGCAGTTAAACATATAATATATTTCTATGTATTCACTGTGACGTTTAATGCATCTAGTCCAACGGGCTACAAGTTTCGGTTTATATAAGAATAAAATGTGTCCTAGCAGGGCTTTCGTCAGTGTTGATTCTCAGATTGTCCGGAATGCGATGATCGTTTGGTCGGCTAACTCGCTGACGCACAAACTCACACATTCGTTCGGCAACTAATTCGTTCACGAATTTGTAGAGACTACTAACGCATTATCTTACTCTCTTACTCAACATCCAATCCCGCACAAATTTATTTTCTCACTCACTCGCACACTAATATCTATTTTCTCCGACGGAATTGCATTTATACTGATCTGCGTCTGCTTTCTAGCATACTCATACTATTCTTTGTTAAAAACAATTTAAACATCCTGAACCTGAATAATTACATTTTTGGCCGGAAGATAAGAAAGATTTGAAACTGGTTTTCTGTAATCCCTCAACTCAACATACAGCAATTTGTGTTTAAAACGAAAAAAAAAAAGGAACAATTAATTAAAATCTACGTGGTCCTCTGTGTTGGTTATATTATACCTACCCTGGACCTACTGCTTATAGCCACAGCGGAGTTCAAACGAGGGCGCTGCTTTGTCGAGAGGAAGACTGCCGCCCCCAGTCTATCTTGGATTGCTTTGAACTCCACTTGCCTTTACCGTTTAATCTACCGTAAAACTAGATACTGAAAAAAGACATGTTGCATGGGGCCAGTGTTCTGCTGCCGGTAAAATAGTAATGTTCAACAGCATCAAAATTAGTAAGTACTCCTTTATTCCTTTAAAACTAAGTAAGAATTATATGTGCCACCTGCTTTAACACTGTGTATTATAAGTCATAAGATTTTCATGTGTAAATGAGTTATTTCCTTAAACAAAAATTAACGAATTGACCTTTATAATGGTGAAATGTAGTGTTTTATTTGTGGTGCGGACTGAATTCTTAAATAATATTTAAACAATCTTCGGCTTCAAGCATTTCAAATTAGGGAACGGATAAACAGAATTGCCATAAGAATTTTTTTATTATTATTTTGGGCCCGCCGTAATTCTATCTGAAGCTTCAAATTACCAACTTGTTTGTGTCTAGGTTTAAAATTTTTCTCCCTAAACTTTCTGTGTATATTACGTTTCCTGGTGCAAGATGTTGTAATTGAAGATCATTCTCCCAAACAAAACATCTCTTTCTTTTCAGGAATCAGAAACAGTTGGTCGGACGAGTGTTATCCTCAACTGTAGAAGTTTCCGTACAGTAGTAAATACAACTAGAAATTCTCTTCAAACCAAGCACCAGATTGAACATAAAATTTTCAGATAAAATGACTACATATAACTTTATAACTACTTATCTAATTTCACGGAGAAGAGTTCCACACAAAAACTGATAGTGACTCAGATGGTCAAGAAATTCTAAGTCTTTTACAAAACCGAAAATTGTATTAACGGGTTTACAAAAACCTACTGAACCTGAGTCAGATGAGTCCAATCAAATCCTCAAGTCTTATGACCGTACGTTTCTCCAATCTAAGGTCCCGTCTCCTAAAATTTTGTATGCATTTTCATCTCTCTGTTGATGATGTACATATAAAAATTTCTACCAGACTACACGACCCAACAATTCAGAAGACAGCCAACTGCATACTCGTCGCCGTGAGAACCCGAATTCTCACAAGTTATGGAAATACTCTGGCACGAATAAAACTTAACAACTGCACAGCACAATTTAATGCCCCACTTTGTGCGTAATTTCAAAGTCTTAGTAGAGATTGCAACTACGTCACATGTAATTCAATGTTCAGCGCCGTATATACAATTGAAACTGAATGCATGTTCACTCATACCTCGAAAACGGATGTACAAATTTGAATCAAACTTGGCATGCTTGTTCCTTGAGACCACGAAGATATGTCAGAAAGGTCAGATCTTCGAACAATCATCCTGAGTTCGAGTCCCGGTGGGAATGTTTTTGTATCTCGGAAACTAAGCAAGGTAAAAAATGTTTGTTTTTGGTGGGACACTACAAGTACAAATGTCTCAACACCGAAAAGTGTCCTGGATTCGAGTCCCGGTGAATATTTTGCGTTTAGAATAATAATATCTTTCCCTGCGATATTCAACGATACATAAATTTTCCGGAAGATAAGAATAACAGCAAATGCAAGCTTTTTCACTTTGTCTGCAGGAACATTCTGGGAACTTAGCTAGCGTTAGAATAAAAAGTAAAATGCCCTTGCAAAGATCCATATCGATAGGTAAAAAGATAAATTATTCATTGCTAGCTGTCACACGAACCAAGACTTTGGACAGTCAGTTAAAATACCTAAAATGTTATAGGAGGGTAGACACACGAACGTTATATTATCTACAATGGTTTATAAAGCAAGAAAAAGAATTGTAATTTCGGAACATGCGACTTCTTGTTCTCTTCAGTTGGGCATGAACTCATTCCATACTGAAACAATTTTTCTCATTCAAAACCTACGAAGTAAATTCAGTCTCACTTGTCACTTGTTACAAAATACGTCTACGCGTACAATCGTATCGTTCTGGTTCATGTGCAACAAAGCTCATGTAAAAAGTCCCTTCCTCCATATAGTCTCTTTATGCAGCAAAGTTAATTTGCAAAATTATGCACGGAGAGTAGGCTAAGCAGTCGCATTTTAATCGCTGTGGGCTGAACTGCCCCACCGGTTATATAGATCCGACAAAGGGAAACGAATTTTAAAGTGGCTAATAATTTTAATGTCGTTTTTTAGAAAGATAGCAGGAACAGCTGAATTTAATGGAAACAGTGGCATATGACATGGTAAAAGGTGTATCTGTTACGCCTGTTATGAGGTTGCTAGAAAACCACACGTGAAGGGTAGTGAAAAGAATTATTTGCATAGTGCAGCCCTACATCTTGTTCTGTCTGTAAAACCCGGCATGAACGTTGTATTATTGGATATCACCTCAAAATCATTTTTAAAAATTTCCTATAAACCTAAAATGTAATCTACTTATTACCGATAGCAGAAAATTAAAAACTATTACATTGAAATCGTCTCAAGCGACAAGCATTTAATGTGATTTTCGTGAAAATATGTTAACTTTAGGATTTGAGGTTTTCACGGCGGTGAGTCTGAAAATCGCTGTCTTCTGGGTTAAAGTTACCGACGTTTCAGAGGTATTTCTTACCTTCATCATCAAAGCTATCACCTCAGCAAGAACTTCAAATCTTACATTTGCATGCTCAAAAATTTAAGAAAATATCAGTGTTTTATTGTATTATAGTTCGCATAAAATGGAAATAGTTTCATATCCGTTTTTTTTCAGGATTCCCTACAAATAACCGGCGAGAAAATATTCATTGCACATTTTACTGCTTTTTATGACACTTGTTGACACTTAACTGATGAAATATAGAACTATGAATAGCTGTATCGTTGTCACTGCAGACAGCTTTAGCGGAAAGCACTGCGCTGCTGTGGCTCTAAATACAAAGGCGCTGTGGACATAAATACTGTTTCAGTTACCGGAATATCAACTTATAATCTGGGCCAGAATTAATCCTCAATTACGTGAACGCAAAGAAAAGGTAAAGTCGTCTTTGTTCTTAATCTAGTACCATTCCACGAAGATGCATGGGCGAGTGAAAGCAAGCCCCATAAATTCTTATCGTGAGTCGTCAGCTTTACGTCCCAGTCGGTAATGAACCACTTCAAACAGACACGCGAAATTTGATGCGGGAATATATTATAGACATACCTCCAAATTCTGAATAAAAATTTGGAAGACAACAGTCATGGAAGTGGTGACTGAGTGACATTTTAAAGTTATATCCGACAAATTTAACGCTGACAGAATTTGTACTTAAGTAATACGTCTTTGTCAAAAATAAAGTCTTAGTAACAAAATAACTATATCTTTAAAATATTTACAATTACAAACAATGATACAGACTAAGAGCCAAACAGCACCATACACGCACGTACTCAACACGCTAGCCCATAAGCTACTTACTTTCTCATGTTACATCAGAGGACCTCCTAATTTCCACAGTGCTATACACGAGGTGCGATCGGAAAGTTTCAGACTGTGTCAATAGAGGGAGAACCGGATGTAGTACGAGCTTCTGCCGCTAGGGGGTGCGGCCTACATTCATAGTGAATCAGTGTGCCAGCCGGCATCATCGAATTAGCATTTTTTTCTTAATTACGGGCGTTTTGGTAGTGCATTACACCGACCCTCCTGCGATTTCGGAATGGCGTGTGCATCAAATTTTGCCAAAGACTCGCCAAAACGGCTACGGAAACCTATGAAATGCTAAAGCAAGCATTTGGGGAGTCCGCAATGGGTCGTGCACAAACGTTTGTGTGGCATTCACGTTTTAAAAATGACCGAACCTCTGTCGATGATGAAGGAAGAACTCCACATGCGACGCCAAGGCTCCTGTCTGAGGACCAGAAGCAGAATCGACTTCTCGTTTGTCAGGAGCTCAAAGATCTTGCAAGAACCGACCCCAACTTCCTTTCTAAGCTCCGTGTGACTTCTTCCTCTTCCCAAAGATGACAATTCAGCTAAAGAGAAGGATATTTGAGACGATAGAAGAGATTCAGACAGAATCGCAGATGGTGCTTGACAGGCTGACAAAGAAAGATTTCCAGGGATGCTTCCAGGCTTGGCAGCGGCGCTGGGATCGGTGTGTTCACTCCCAGGGGAACTACTTCGAGGGTGATGGATGAATTTAATACCTGAGATAAATGTACGGGTTTTTATACGCGCAGTCTGGAAACTTTCCGATCGCACCTCGTATTGTGGCTTAGTACCTGTAGGCCAAGTGATGGATTCACTTTTGCTCAGGTCACTTCAAATTTTAACGTAAATGTGTTGCAATGCGGAAAATAAGTAAACAGCTAACAGTCACATATGTGTCGATTCTCTGCTGTTGCATGTTGAAGCATTACACGTAGAGACATTTATTTTTCCAGGGATTTTATTGTTCTAGTCGTACGTGTCCAAAGCATGTGCTTGTATTCAATTAGTTATAGTGCGACATGCCAGACTTTTATACTCTGTTTATTTCATTGCATGTTGTATCGTTTGAATCAATGTACGCTATCCAGTGACTACACAAACGTAAATGTCACATGGCATTTTATCACTCGCATTCAAATGTGAGACAGGAAATGTTTCACGCGAGTACTCCGTGCGTAAATTACTTTGCTAACTTTAGTTGTTTATTTTTAAATTTCTCTCTCTTCCAGTTGTAAATCGTTACGAATTGGCATATTTGATATCTTCTGCACTATGTTAAAACAATATCTAAAAATCTGCATTTACCAGATGCTTTACATATATTTTCTTGAAAAACAAATATTCTAGAATACAGAGACCAATTAAGAGTGATTAATCAAAACTGTTAGTTAAATATGGCTTGGAACAATATTATACTTCATGAAAATGACTGTCTTTTTGGCTGTTGCACCGTGTAGTCTGGTACACGTTCACCGACGTTTCAGAAGTGCTTACCGACTCTATGAAAATCGAAATGTACATCTATGCCACCCAAGATATCCTGACGCGCAAGTGGAAAGAAATAAAGGAAAATACACCGTTGAATGTAAAACATAGGCCTAATTTACTTCGACTATCTCACGGAATTTAATAAAATTTTTGATTCTGAAATACCGTTATTATTTCATGTGTATCCTGTACTTAACATTTTCTGGTAACTTAATGTTAACTTCATTTTCACAACTGTAATGTTTACGTATATACACAGTTATGATGATGTCTCTGAGAAGGCTCATCAAACAGACGATTACAACTGAAACAGTGCACAAAGACCGTTTACAGTGTAATAATATCAGAGGAAGGTGGATGCTGCATCTTAGTTATCAGGGCAGAGGTATGGGGGTTTGTGTCGAGTTACTTGCCTCAACCCTGTACGCTTTGTTCTGAAAACTTAATTAGGTGAGAGGAAGACTCCTGGATACGAATCATAATTTAATTCTCCGCCTAAAGCAGGCTTACTTCATACAAACATACATTTGTCTGCTTTTTATTCTTAGTTCTGTCGATGATGATGCTTCTGTGCCTGAGAACAGTCACTGATCCGACGGGACACTCGAGGTAGGACGATACTGTATAACATAATTGGGTACATTACATTAGTATTCTTTCATTTCAGAAATATAAAACGTATAATATGGATAATACAATTTTTGTTCTGTGAATAGAATATCTGATGAATTGAAAGGATCTAATTATGCTTTCGTAAAAAATTGCAGTGATCTTTATAAAATATGAATACAAATTAAAAGAACATTTTTCTGATTGTGTTTCTCAATTTATCCGAGGTCTATTTTGATAGAATTCACTTTTATTAATAGTCTATTAGTACTAAACTCTCATTGGATATGAAATTACTTCGAAATTATATATATTGACTAACCCAGTGCCAAAATAAGACTGCAACCCTTGGGAAAGAAGTGGCAATAACAAAAACGGGATATGAATGGAAGAAATGAGATATTTAAGATATTCAACTTAGTATGCATAATGGGAAACACCTTTGTGTAAACATTTCATTAAGGAATACTTGCGTCTGATTTATATGGTTGGTTTTATAACATAATATGTTATCCTGAAGGATATGCCATTGATATAATATCTACATGAGTGGATAATATTAATCTGAATTTCGGTGAAAAAATTTGTCGGATGGGATGGGAGTGATTATCGCTACAAATGACTAAATTTGATATCAGCTATATTAAATCTTTGCTTATTGCTACTAGAAATTTATAAATAACTATGGTTTACAAGACACAAATTGTTTTCCGTTGGGTAATCCGTAATATCATGTTTGTACAGACGTTTATTTAAACTGTCAATTAGTGTCTTAAGTAGTGACATTCATTACAGAATTAAGCAACACGTATCCGTAAAAAACGCAATTTGTTAAATTGTCTCGGAGAAGAAGAACTGTTTTGTGACCTTGAAAAGCACTATCAAGTAAATAGGCATTCATTGAACAGGGGCTCAAATATTTACAATTTATGGAAGTACTTTTATAAGCATCCAATATATTCAGCACGTTGCCATGCTCTGTAAGATACATTACTCGATAAAAACTGTAATAGAATTCAGATTAGTTTTTCCATGAATAAATAAAAGAAGGAATATTCTTACTTATAATCTTCTATGACAAAAAATGTCTTGCATTCAAAGCGGAGTCTTTGTCATCTGCAGTAACTTTAAGTGCAGGCATCTGTTCTCCGTTTGTCTCTACATCTCTCGCTTATTTTCACGTTTTACTCACAATTCCTTTTTCCACTTTCTTCTTGCTCCATAGTTTCATTATTTCTATACCATTTCCCTAGGGAGTAATTCAACCGTTTTAGTTACCCCATATTCTCTGTAATTTTCTCATTTCACTGTTCCTCCTTTACTTTCAATGAAGTCCAACAGATCGCTCTCCGTTATAACAGCCTCGGAATCTTTTACCACAAATTTTCAATTCATGTTACAAAGTAGCTGTCACTTTACCTCAAATTTAGTGGATCGTGAAAACAATTCTCAAGATTAATAATAAGTATTGAAGATAATCAGAATACATTATTCGTTTACTCCTAACAAACGTACTGGTTCCAGATAAGGACATGTTGCCTACACACGCGGAAGACCCTTGGATCATATTCTGGGTGAGGTATCATTAGAGACTCCGTCTCTCAAAACAAATTAATCACAACATGGTTCAGAGGCTAGTTCTAAAATTGATGACATCCATGGTTAATAGTTTTACAATTGCTCTTATTCTTAATTAGAATACAGACCGATAGGTGTCTCCTTTATAGTTCAGTCTTTGAAATTGTTGTTCAGCTTTTTAAATAGGGAATAAATTCCTTACAGACATCTACTAACACAGCAATATGCAAGATATAAAAACGGACAAACATAAATATATCAATATGTCCCATCTTCCCTACTTGTTTAAACTACGAGGGACCTCAGTGAGGGGTATTTTCCGAGCGTGACATTATCACTGATGTACGGCGATGTAGGTATATTTTATGACACAGCTGTAGGTTTTGGTCCTCTGTGTCAATTACGGGTTCACTATCTGAAGAACAGTTACACTGACCGAGAAGTCTGAAATCTGGTCATCTCATGGAAACCTCTGTTTGAGTTTCCAAGTGAATTCTGTAACTTCTCACTTTATATATTATTCAAATACACATCGGAAATAATTCTTTATATTCAAGAAAGTCTGCTACAGAGGAAGGGGTGGGTGGGGAAGAAGCAGAGGATTGATTGAAGGAAGCGAAGTACCTCCATCAAACGCAGAGCATTCCTGAACGACAAGAAGTTTTCCTTTTAAGAGAAAGTTGAAGTTGTTCTATATATTATTCAGCCCATAAAAGATGACAATTTTGCGAAGAATTCTACACAAATACAAATTCTATAAAATATTAGGCAATGAGTGTAAAGGCGTGTAGGACGTGAATATTCATTGACTGTTCAACATCCTAAAGAACTTAAAACGCTTTGGACCTTATTAAAAGGTACTAGAAAACATTCAACATCAGCAAGGTGGATTATAGGCTTACGAAGAAGTTAAAGATGAGGATGGCTGTTTTTAGAGCTGGGTTTTAGAGCACCGTGTGGTCAGGTAGAAGGTTACCAAATCAGAAAGTTCGTGACTATGTTGAGTCATTTTAATAAACATTTTCTTGGATAGTTTTCATCGTCTAGTAAAATAAAATTATCTACCATCTACGCCTTGGTCTTCCGAGTTAAATCTTTCCTCCAGGCTCTCCAACCACAATTTTGTATTTCTCATTGTTCGCATGCGTACTACATGCCACGCCCATCTAATCATTTTACATTTGTATGATTTGAAGTTTTTACAGCGGTGAGTATGAATCGCCCTGATGACGGGGTAAACATCGACCATGTTACACGGCACAACAACCCAGAAGACAGAAATCTTAATTTTACATTTGATCATCCTAATAATATTTATTAAAGTTTAGGCTTACAAATGATTTAGCTCGTGAATATGCAACTCTCTTCTGCCTCATTTTCTTCATTCATCTCCCAAATATTTTCTTCAGTACCCTTTTCTCGAACACCTCAACGTAAAACTACAGCGCTGTAGGCTGTAATTAAATTGATGCTTTCAGACAGCAAAAGGGATGACAAAATAAGCTGGAATACATAGTAGAAAACATTCCCCGAATTTAATCTGACCTTAATCTTTCTGAACGCACGTTTTAATATGTTATTGTCGTTCCCAAATAATATAACTTTGACATATTTTTAAAGGATTCATTAGCTAGCTTTCGTTCAGCAGTCTGATGACGAGACTTGATCGCATACGCTTTTTAGTTGTTTTATCCGGGCTTACTTCTAGACATTATTAACTTCGATTTTTTCCTCCCATCTTCTCTGGTATTTTAAAAACAATTTTCTGTAAAATTCTCATTTTCCCTGGGCACATTACATTTACAGGCCTCACTACCAACAGCTATTGTATTGTTAATTAAATTTGTTTAGACATTCTTTACTTGCGTTATTTATTAAGTACAATCCAGTGTTCAAATTGTTACAAGCAATGGGGAAGTAGCCGGGCACGATATTTAGTCTTGTGAAGACAATGCAGCTACTCGGTAAACAGATGTAAACATGTTAATGTGCCCATCAGCTCGTTGTATGCAAGAACACTCTGTACCTCATTCTTGCTTCATGCACGTGGTTCTTTGCCTTTCTCTCAACGGAGGAATAATCATGAATTCGAGAGAGAACGTACAGCGCCTACGTGACCTCACCCCTCCTACATACTTCTGTTGCCTACTGCTGCCATCTCTCGTTTGCTGTCACCAGGTTGATCACATTTCATTTTGTAAGAAGCCTTTTTTGCTTTGCTGGTACAGAAAAACATGCGAGAGTAATATCCATCATTCAGGAGATGATACAGCGAAGCGTCTAACTCTGCCC
Source organism: Zootermopsis nevadensis (assembly GCF_000696155.1). The sequence goes on from NW_019060046.1 coordinate 89,321, forward strand.
GGGCTCTTCATAATCACAGAAATGACAAAGATATCTTCATTAGAGATAAATGTAAAAATATCCACTCTAATGTTAAAGGTAACTCCAGCTTTAGAAAAGCGTAAATGTCATTATTCTACTTCCTTTTTCGTATGAGAAATATTAATGACAGTGTTCCTCTTGACACAGAAGGCATCTGTTCTTGGCAAAGCTTTGCCACAAGAACTTCTGAATGTAACATCATGACATGCTGTTTGTACAGGTTGATTGAAAAATCCCCGTGTATCTGTAAGAAAAGTATTTTTCGGGACGAAATATGTACCGTTAATATATGGTACACCAGGTTGAAATGAGATATTTGTCAAGGTTACATAGCCACGTGACACATGCTAGTCACACGCGCTGTTGCCTAGGGCGCGTGTGAGCACAGGCGTTTCTGGAAATCTCTTCGGATTTTCAACGCTTGTTCTTACAGGCGCACAAGAAATTCTAAATCATTCTTCTTATTAAGTTCTAGGCTAAGGCAAAATGGATCAAGGTCTGACAATTTCGTTATTCATACAGGTCACATATTGTAATCACGACGGTGAAGTTACGTCCGATTTTCGTATTATCAAACTGCAGAGTCATCGTAGAAGATGGGTAATGCTTTCGATGGCTTACAATTTTCATGGTAATAATTAATGAGATAGTTCCAAATATTACGTTTATTTGTAACCTTAAGTTAAGTGGGATTTTAAACTAATTAAATTGAATAAAACGCACACAGGGTCAAAACTCTTACAGACGTGTCCCATAAAATATTTTATTAAAATCCGTCAACAAACTCTGAATTGGTGTTTGGCGTACAATTTATCTAGTTAATCAAAATCAGCTGGCTCGTCAAATCTTATTTTAGCTTCGTCATATCAATTTAATTAGAAATTAATCACACACTTACTACTCTGTTACCTTCGAAAGGACTTAAAATTACTTAGTGATACTGGAAACAATAGTGTAAGGACATCTTCAACCGTCTTGCTGTTCTGGTACAAACAAACATGCACTATTTCGTCTGCGCGTAATTAACTATGAAGACAAACATCACTGTTAGTTATAATTTATGTCCAAGCCAGTTTTTACCTAAGCCTATAAAAATGGCGCCTACTTAGTGTTTTAGTTTGCAGACAGAGGCTAGTATCGTGCTGTCTTTATTAATATATACTGAAGAATTCACTACGATATCTTAAAACTTTGCATACCGTGTAGTGTATTGTCCTATTCATTATTTATTTTATAAATCAAGTTTGAGCCATTTAATTAAATGAATTGATTTCCCTGATGCCACTGATAATGACCTCTTGAGGTTGAAACGCGTATGGCAATAGTGTCTTTCTTTCTATAGTGTTTGTTTGCCTATTTAAATTCACTACGATATATTTAAAGCCTCTTTATTCCATTTGCTTTCGTCTTTTGTTAACAGATTCGTAAAACAGATTCATCTTCTTTTGTATTGGATGAGTTTATTAGCATCCATCTTTTACGTAAGACGTCATTAATTCCGTCTTCTACCCCTTTCCCATTTTCCTGTTTCTTCTGACAAATTATTGAATAGCCGATTCAATTAAATCTGACAAACGCGATTGCCAGCCTCTCTAAGAGGAGCTTGACTGAGAAATGCGAAGAAGATCATAGAACGTAATACATTATTCCAAGAGGCATGATTCAGTAAGATACAGCAAAGACAGAGGATGTCGAATTTGACTTTGTGAGCGTTGGTGATGGTGGAAGGGGGGAAGCTTGAATAAGAAACGCTCTATAATGAAGTTACAACACAACAGATCACAAAAGAGAAGAGTTCACTTCGCCTTTGCACAATAATAAGAGGTCTGACAGGCAAACAGCTGGACTGACTCCCATAGACACGTATCACATACATCCTTATCAAGCGTTCATGTTAACCGTCTTAGCCCGGCTAACACACTGAATAAACCAAAAGTTAAAAAGTCTTCTGTCTTATTTTCGTGGTTCACTGATAATCCATACACTGAAAACAGGAGAGTCTATCAGTTAATAATACAGATTTGATTTTATATAATTAATTACAAGACGACAGCAATTAACAGTTATTTTGTAACAAAGACACGTACACAAAAAGCAGATGACAAAGTGCAGTTGCCGTTTAAAACATATTATGTTTTGTTAAAGTAATCGTATTTCATAATGGCGTTTATAATTGTACTTCTGTAAAACTAAGCTTTTAAAAGGTGATTCAATTTTATTAAATAATTTGTAATACTGGATAAAAATTATTAGGGTGACAAACTGATGGATGATGGGGAGTTACCACATAGCACGCATAGGAAAGATGACAAATTAATAGGGAACACTTTAATCGGAAAACATAAAAGGCAGAAACCACTTGGAAAACATAGGGGTATATTGTAGAATACTATTAAAAAGTTGTTTTAAAGAGGTTGTGAGACTACGGACGGGACTCAGCTTATTATAAGGTAAAGGACGGAGCACTTGCGAACACTCAATTAAATATTCGAATTGCATAGACGGCAAAGAATTCGTTCACTAGCTGAGAGACTGTAAAGAGCTTGTCAAATACACTCTTCATCATAAAGTTATTTTTCTTAATTTGAACTTCGTTATATTTGAAATGTCATATCGCATAGCTGCACAATGTGGGCACATCGGGATTTTTGGTAACATTCCTCACTAAACTAATGCTTCCAAAAGCGATAAAAGCTAATAAAAATCACGTACGTTCTTCAAAATTGCTGATAATTATGTCTAATACTTCCCCCAACCATGTGAAGAAACCGCGATCCCGAAAGAACTGTCTAAAATTCCGTTCCCCGCTTGAAAATGTGACGAACAGCGCCCGGATCAGTCTGCGATCCAAATACCCCATTAACATAAAAGTGATTAGCCACAGCTTCTCATACGCCCTTAAAAGCGTTGATTAGTTTATCAGTGAATGTCCTCACTTGTATCTCTTACGAGTGGCTGCTTCGTGCAAAGTAATTTTCAGAGTTGAACTCTACAAGAAATTCGAAGATCAGACACAATAAATATAAAATTCTGAAGTAAGTAAATTAAGACAATTAAATTTAAATATTAAGTGAAAAATTTTCTGTATAAAATATGACAGCAAATTAATGGCTACGCGGCACACGGATATAAACTACTCGCGGCAAAACAATTTTGTTAGTGCACGATCTGCAAGCCGTACCTTTATCGGAAGATAATTACCTCATATTTATTTATATTGAAATATGATACACACAAATAATTGAGGGCTTTACATTAGTTGCAAAACTCACTTGTTCATAATCAGTGTTCTGAAGGGTTCTCGTGTTACGTTGTTGTTGCCCGCAGAACTAATTGCTCGGCAAGACTGGATTGCTTTTCCTGAATACTGCGACTGTGAAGCATCAACCTCAACGAATCTCGAACATTATTCGAGACCACGAATATCCGATATCACCGTGCTAGTCTGTCCTAAACAACCGTACACAATTAATATGGAATACAGAACATAAAATTCCTGTAAGGGCTTGTTATTGTTACTTATTTTTCAGTTGCACGAATTTTTCAGTGCAAAGTTGCAGGGGATTAGTCATCAGATTATGTAGAATTTACACGTGAGCAGAATTAAACGATCGTTTAGTTGCTTATTTAATTACATTGTGTCAACTGCTGCGGTTACATAATTGCGAAAGACTTTCCATCATCAGTTTAATACAACAATTTTTTCTTTACAAGAAGCACATGAAGTTTTGTTAACGCTTGTACTTAAATACAAACAAGAGAACGAAAGGAATCGTTGTCAGCACACAGCAAGCTTATTTTCATGTGTGCGTTACACATAATCTGCATAGTAAATATTTGTACTACATTCTAGCACAATATTTCCCTACTTCTGTACAACCGTAGAACGATTTTGGCATAAAAATAAAAATTTACTGCAACCCAAAGTGAAAACTGCGTATAAAAAAGAGCCAGCTAGTTAGTTAGTTCTACGGAACCTGAAGAAATTTCACAATCTGTGCTGATAATTTCATACACTCTCTTGTATTTGGCTTCAAAGCCTTCATCTACATTGAATTCAAAGTTTCGTGAAGACCACGCACTGCCTGATGACAACGGAATTGTTACCATGCTAGATAAAATCTGTCTGTTTAGCTCCATATTCTTTCCTGACAATTCTTTTACTACCTAAAACTGTGTATTCTACATAGTTCCTTAAAAAGTTTTCAAAATATTCTTTATACAGAACTTATTCCTAGTTTTCTTAAGGTTATTAAAGAAATTTTACAACGAAACTTTGTGACTGAGTAACAACAAGGACATGTCCCACACAGAATCTTTACTAACTTTTGTTTGTTTTTTATCTTAGCCAGACCTCTTGAAAATCTAACAAACTCAACTTATAATCATGCTTTATGGCTTCCCAGTTATAACTTTATCTCAGCGGGTTTTTTTTCTCCTCTGATTAATCTCTAAAGTTACCAATTTGTTCCCTCTATTTTCTTCCAGTAAATTTTTGCTGATAAACTACTTACCTTCCTTTTACCGAGGTTAGATCAGCCGAGAGAAAAAATTTTCGAGTGTAAAACTGTAAGAAACATTTCACTTCAGACGAGAACAAGTAGATGTAGGCCAATACTGGCTTCGAGCATTAGAATTTCAAAGCTGTAAGCCGTAAGAGTAATTACTTGATTTTGCAAATGCGAAAACAACTTTCAATCAACTAATTTGCACTAAGAATACCTACCAAAACCTTTTACGTTCCATTAACAGAGAACCGAAAGGGGGCAGAGGGCACTCGGTTTGATTTCCAGTCGGAAAGTTGGTATCAGCTCGTATTTTTCCGCCTTTCTAGTATAACATTTACAGGCTTATTATAAAGTCTTAAAACTATTAATATGTTAAATTCGTGCTTATTTGGTGGGTGTTATGTTCGTTATAATTGACTGTGCGGTGGACCACATAACCATTTCTTCTCTCCATCTCTAGATACGATATTCATAAAATCCTTCCTACAACTTATTATTTAGAAAATATCTGATCTAAAAGACATATAATCTTCAAATAGTCCAGCTTCCGCTAATAACCTTCCTGTTTTCAACACACGCCATGTTTATTCAGGCATGTAAGAGGTGTACTGCGTTAGAGACTTTGGTACTTAGAAGCTTAATGATTTCCACATATATGATTCCTCAGATGTAGTAATGAAGTGATGAACATCTAAAGCCAACCATATTTCTCTGCACTTAAAATCATTTCATTTGGAAAATTATTGAAATAAACACTAGGGTCATTATCACTTATTCGGACGTTCTCTTCGCATGTTAAATATTTCAAATATGGCGATGGTGCGAAAATTTGAGTACATGTCTAAGAACCAACAGGTTGCTCTTGTAGATGAAATACCAATAAATGAAGTAATTAATTAATTTCGCTGATTCGTTCAGACAGGCGGAAGAATTAGTACAAGGAGCGCTTCTGAGCTCTTCCTAGAACTTCATGTATTCTGTTAAGACGCTAAGGCAAAGCAAGATATGCGGACACTATATCATAAGCCTACCTCATTATAAAATAATATAAATGATTATCTTACGACATTTTTAATTTGTAGTGCATGTGCTCCACTTATGTGGTATGTCTGGTGATGAGCATCCAGTTCTTATATTCCACTAGAGCAGTTTGCAGAACGTGTAAGGCATGCTATATTATGTGGCAATGCCCTTGGTAGACAAAAGTTCTGACACTCTACTGCGAATAAGTTACAACTTTTCATCAAAGCCACTGCAAATTACTAAGCCGAGAGACAAAGTTGAGGGACTTTTTAATTAGCAGTTTGCAACTGCACATCAAGTTTTTCCATAATTCTTCCTCTTTGGAGCTATCGTAACTTCTCCAAGTCTCATGCCTGACTGACACGCAGCATAAAGCGCAGTCTAGCGACGGACAGCGCTAAAGAGTTAATTAAGCCCTTACGAGATCGTACTCACAGCACACGTAACTAATTTGTATAATTTGATTATAAACACAAGCTTATGCTCTTCGGCGATGACAGTAACAAATCAAAATTACATTCGTGAAGAAATTAAGGCGAGATTAAATTCGGAAGTGCTTATTTCTGTTCAGTTCTCAACAATTTGTCTTCCAGTCTTTTATCTAATAACGTACAAATTTAAACATACAAAAACTTCTATTTTACCAATTATTTTGCATGAGGATAAAACTTATATTAAGAGGAGAATATCACAAAGGAGGTTCTTATGAATGAAACAGAAACTCAACTAAATAATATTTAAGAATTCAGGCCATACGTCAAACAAAACAACACTTCACTATCACAAAAGTCGTCTGGTTAACGCTGTTTACACTGAGAAATATACAAAACCCACAACACAAACTGAAAAGTTTATTGGTTGGTAAAGCAGACTTTAAACGTTTAAGAACAAAATGCTAAAGGTAATATTTTGACTCAAAAAAGAGGAACAAACAGGACTGAGAAAAATGCATAAGGAGATTTAAGATTTATATTATTTGATTAATGTTATTAGTTTATCAAATAGATGATTAGATACGTGGAACATGTAGAAAGAATGCGATAGTTGATAAATATCATTTATTCGGCATACCTGATTCGGAGAGACAAGTATATAAAATACAGTTAAGATAGGAGGATAATATTATCATGATCTTATGTAAATAGAAGTATAAATTTAATTCAAGTGGCTCAGGAGTGTCCATTGGCGTGCTGTTGAGAACTCTATTGAACCTTTTGCTAGTCTAATGTATATGAGGATCAATGTTACAACCGTGCAATGCCTGAATAAAAGTAAACAATTTAACCGCTTATACCACCTTGAGTGGTCAATGCCCTTGCGAACTATCTCATGACCTCCATCATTATTTCGACGCTATATAGTCTGAGCAGCTGAAAATGCGTCGTTAAACAAACCATATACAATGAATACGTCCAACATTATATGTCCGCATTTATAATCTGAAGACAGCGAAAGAGGCTTCTTCGGAAAAGTATAAAGATTCACCCAGTACTGAACGATGTTAGAACATAGAAGTTACTACGTATCACATTTCGCCGGTGCCAGGGTAGAGAAATACATGCTCCAAAGCTACAACTGAAGTATGATTGCCGCTATAAACCTTATACTTTTAAACGACCTGCAATTAGAAAAACGATGACTTCAGATTTACGCAATTTTCTGGAAAAATTCGCAAACCTAATTTGTGAGAATTTCAAAAACTGAGATATCAGGTTCTCACGGCGACAAGTTTGAAGATAACAGTCCTATGGGATATTGCGACGTGTAGTGTCGTAGACGTTTACCGAAGTTAAAGAGGTACTTGCTGCCTCCATTATCAGGGCGATGAGTGGCTTCGAATATCCGAATGTAGCAAAAATTAACCTCTCCACAGAGGTTTACTAAGTTAGAATTCAGGTTCTCACGGCGGCTAGCGTCGCCCTGATGGTGGAGGGTTGAAAAGCCTCTGAAACGTCGATAAATTTCTACAGACTATGTATGATTTGAGGTTTTCAGAGCGGTGAGTATGAAGATTTCTGTCTTCTGGGTTGTTGGGCCGTGTAGTATGGTAAACATCTACCATACCACACGGCGCAACAACTCAGAAGACAAAAATATTCTACAGATTATACGGTGAAACAATTTAATTTCGTATTATACGCCTTGCCCTTTCACACGCGAATTATCAGCGTCACAATTGTTCAGACGCACGAGTCATGTGGGGATTGATTCAAAAGCAGAAGAACACATTCCTTCTTAACATAACTTAACCAAAACTAACTGATAAATTC
>NW_019060046.1:99885-120962 GCF_000696155.1 Zootermopsis nevadensis
TTGCTGATAAAAACGAAAGAGACCAAAACTCATGCCGTAGGAAACGCGGAAAGACATAATGGCCCTACAAAGGTTTTCCTCGTTATTGCTATGACACCGTCTGAATACGTTCAGAGGACAAAACGCGGTTGAATAGGAATCTCGTACCATCTTATTATCTTCACGCTCGTAAAAAAGAAAAACGTTTCATTGTTATCTGTGTTTATGTCCCCGAAAGTAGGGTGTTAGAATTCTAGACACTTCCTTCAGATTATCATTAACTGTGTTTGCGGTGCGTTCGCCGACAGCGCTTACTGTGCTCAAGATGGGCACATGGCACTTGTGACGTATTCGCTCACTTATGTCACACACGTTCGCAAGAATGGCAATAAGCATCAACAGTTCACTTGGTATTCAGCTTCACGCCTCGGCCGCGATTCAACCACTGAAGAAGAAAGGACCCCCGGTACCCATTGGATAGGAGGCTGGGTGGGCCCCAGAGCCGGTCCGGAATCAGAAACTGGAATTAAAACCCTTTGCCCCTGCCAGATTAAGAGAAACAAAATTCTCTGGAGGTTAGAGGGCTATCGGAGCACAGTTTTGAACCCAGTTAGTCCGGAATAAAAATGACACTTTTTATCACCTTCTAATAACACAAAGGATTTTATATAAAATGTAATACAGTACATACCAAAAAATGATTCCATGGGTATAACATAATAAAGTTCTACTGTCGTAAACTTCAGGTTTTAGAAACAATTTATTTACGTTAATACGTTAAATAATATGCCAATGTTGTAATTTGCCCATTATTTTTGAACGTTCTAACGTTTACAACAAAATTTCTAAATTAATTTTCAATTTTCGTTCAAACTAGAGAGACCTCCAGATAAGAAGGAGTTCACTGTAATAATAACAATAACATTTCAGTATTTGTTACTTGCAGTGTAGCAGTTAAGAGGTTAAAGTGTCCCGTTCTTCTTTAAACATGTGTTATTTAAAAATGTGTTATAACAAGCATGTCGAAGATTAAGTTTCTATACACGAATGTATAAACTTTGAATACAAAAAAGTTAACCTTTAAAGAAGACAAAATGGGGAAGGTGAAAGAGCATATTTCTTACAATGTTTCCAGGCTTTACCCGCTCATCCTTCTGATAAGGATAAAATAAAAGTGGAAACGTTAGGGTAACAAGAATTATAATTTTGTGGTAGTTTGTTTTCGGATGAATGTTTAAGCAGTCTGTTGGCCTCAAAAGCAACTTTAGGATTGTTATTAATTTAAATCGGGAGAGCTGCATGAGAAGCATTAAGTAGCTTCTATGATTTCGTCTAAATCGTAATAAAAAATTTAAATTTTTCGTACATCAAAAATTTCAAACATATTTCTGTTAACCCATTGAAGTAAATTCGTTCTTTTATTAATCATCCATTTAGAAAACGACGGACAAAGAAATATATTACGGATATATAATTATATTCATACGACAATATTACGCCAATTCTAATCAACGAGTGAACTGAATATTGGATAAACTGTAAAAATTACGTAGGAGTCAAAAGATGGCTGTCTTCTGAGTTCCTGCGCCGTGTAGTCTTGTAGAAATTTACTGACGTTTCAGAAGTCCTTGCTGCCTCCGTCATCAGGTCTCACGACTCGTCGCCCTAATGAAGAAGGCAGATACGACCTCTGAAACGTTGATACACTTCTACCAGATTACGCGGCACTAGAACCCAGAACACTCCCATCTTGTGTAAAAAATATTTTTGAGCATAAAGTATTAGGGCCAGTTTATTCAATCCTTAAATTTATTATTATGTTAACTTCAGTTTCTGATGCTATTCGTTCACTGGGACACAACAAATTGTCTTCTTTCGATGAACACTTATTACAACTGAAATAACGAAATATTAAAGGAATCTGAGACATTTTGATACAGGAGTCACATCACTTGCTCTGTTGTCCCCAAACTTACTTCTGTCAGAAAGAATGGAGTATTCTGAAAACACTGCTTACTATCTCATGCTCCCATGATGACTAATGTTCCTTTATATTCATGCTATCCTTTGTCGTATCACTTCCATTGCAGTATGGACGACAGACATCCTCCCCGATGTCCTCCGGGTGCACGGAAACAGGAAAAGAGTTCCAATACCGAACGGCATCTAGTTCTCTGTCTCTCTCCCTCTCTTATTCTGCAGGCCCGGAAACCGGAATTCCGGAGGTGCAAGGGGGAAGCTGAAAGGTCATAACTTGTCATACTGTAGGCGTTGCAGTGGTGTTGAGGATTCTGCTACAACCAAGAACCATCGGAGCAGGAGTTTCCAATGTCACATTTTATACTTTATACAGTCAGTTTTATAATACATTTAGTTCCACTGGTAAATAAAGCAAAATTTGTCCCAAGATTCTGTTCTTCTGTAAATCATAAATTCTGCTTTGTATGAATTTCGTAATTAACTCCACTGAGAAGGAAATTTTTCATTAATAATTCCACCAAACACAGAACATAAATCTATGAATAATCGCATTTTATTTCTATTAAAATTGCTGTTAATGTAACCAGCTATGTGTTTTACAAAGTTTAAGCTAGGTTAGCCACCGTTAGGCAGCTCTGAACGTAAGCATGCCATATTGTACATATGTCCCGCGTGACATAATAGATTGTACTACGTCATAGCTTAAATGGTGCACCAACTCCGAGAAGCTAATAGTCACTCACCTAGTAAAGTAATCCCCTTTTTCATTTATCTTATAACTAAAGCGTTGCAACGTATTACGCAAACGGTCAGAGCACAATTAAATCCCAATCATATTTATAAACACGTGTCTCTTAGTAGGGTTTATGGTTCTTAAGGCGGCGAGTATGAAGATGGCTGTCTTCCGGGCTACAGCACCTTGTGCACGACGCAAAAACCCAGAAGACAGCCAACTTCATACTCGCCGTCATGAGAACCCCAAAACTCACATTTATTTCCTATTTTAAAAGACCTAGTGGTGTAAGGGTCATTACGATGTCTTCAACATAAACCGATTACACAATGAAGATTAGACGACTGTAAGCTGTTCCACAGAAATCTTGACATTTACATCTACCTAAGTTATACCCCGAAAAGAAATTAATAACTGTGCCCTTGACAAGTTAAGAACTCAGCGGCCATGTCGTTAAAACTTACAAAAGCTCTCGCTTTGGATAATCCTACAAGGAATGCGAATTTTAGGACATTACTTTCTGTAAGAAGACAAGAAATTGTTAAACGATGTCTTTTACAAGACGAGTGGTTGTGGCTAGTCTCATAAATCATGTTTCATCACGCTACGAAATCACAGACTATCTGTAACAAACAGGTACTTAAAAGATCCATCTGTACAGCTAACAACCATTATCACGAACCCTGAAACAATTTGTTCCTACTTACCGTGACAGAACTGCAATTAAGTTGCTGATTTATCCGTACGATACCGCGATATGGTGCGGTTAATTCACCAATGTTATATAAGAGCCTTTTCATTGATTTACGTACCCTCACCTCGCTTCCTTCTGCCTCGCGGCGGGTAAAGCAAGATGTCCACAAATGGAGGTCTATCTATCCTCTCAAGCATCTGAGAGAAGCTAAAAAAATAGTACGTATTTACGCTCTTGTGTAAAGTCATCATTAAAACTACCCTACCTAAATGAGAATGTAAAAGTTCAAAAGATTTTAGTAAAAATGAAATATTATATTTCATAAATTAGAACAGGATTCTAATTCTCGAGTTAGTTCAGAGGTGTTTGTTGCCTCCATCATCAGGACGATGATTGATGACAGATTTCGATTCATTTTGCTACTGAACGTCCCCCATTCCACTGCATTTCTCTTCTCCTTGTCTTGTTTTTTTCCTTACGATATGACTTGTAATGAGGAGTCTACTCAACTACGTTTCCACGCCTGCCTGCAAGAAATACCCCAATATCTCTACGGAAGGCAGAATTGGTCTTTTCAGAAAATCTCGCAATTCTTCATGAAGAAATAACTAGACGAGAGATATAGGAAATTCATAGAATTTTTATATGAATAAAGACAATACCGCTGATGAAAACTCACTTTTGGATTAAGCGCCATGCCGCACTTCTCAGGGTGTTTGATTAAATATTTAAAGGTGACAGCTCCGATTTTCTGATATGTTTCTGACGAAACAGTCATACACGTAAAGAATTTTTCCCCGAAAGCAAGGTGCACCTTTGTGTCATACTGAATAAGATGTCTTCAAACGGATTTTCATATAATACAAATACATTCTGCAAGGCTCAGTTGAAATTTTATGAACACATCGTGGCATCACAACATGTGGACATAAAACCTTAAAAGTTGTAACTATTGATATCTTATCTTTCACCTAAAACCACGGACAATTCCACGATTTTCTTGGTATCTCATAATTTTCTTCATCGGCGTTACTTACGTAGTTCGTGTCCAAAATCTGGATCAAAAGATTAACTAAGTCGCAGCGGACCCCCAGTTGCACAAGCCACTACTGAACTCCTGAAAACAAAATTTGTCTCGTTGTGAGTGGATACCGACAAACCAGTTCTTTGTAATTTTCCGCTGAATGAAAGGCAGTTCATGGCAATCGTAACAACTACACTAAAACATTTATCAAAGAGTAGTTAATGTATATTAACTTTCCAGTTACTACTTTAGCTTTCCATGAATTTCTCTCTGTTTCAGTGCAAGTTATAGTGAATTTTGTGTATATATTGTAGGTAGTTGAGCCACGGTGGTCTAGCGGTTAGAACGCTGGCCTTGTAATCCTGGGGGTCTCGGGTTCGATTCCCGGCGGTGCCCGAATTTATAACTTGTGTTGGGCAAGGCCGTGGTCTAGGCAACACGGAGTTTTCCTCCGTGGCATCCCAACAATTACTCCATTCACACACAGAAGAAGGCAATGGCAAACCACTTCTGGATCATCTGCCAAGAACGTATATGAACAGGTCCCAGTCCGAGAAAAGGATGGAAGGATCCTGTTCATATGGACCTGTCCTCAGACAGAACACTAATAATAATAATAATTGTAGGTAAGGAACAAGAGTATTTGAGCTACGTTATCGATACATACAGTACAACTATTTGTTAGTACTTGGAAACACAGATTGGGACCACCACTCCCAACCTTCCTACCACCCTCATACAGGCTCTGATCGAAAAGTAACTGAACCATTTTTTAAAACGTTTATCGATAGGTGCAATTAACTACAATTCGGTTCGATTAATAAAAACACAGTATCGTTGTGATTTTAAAAGAACCACGCAGGATATGTGAACACTGTAACCTGGTCGCGCCAGTCCTTCAATTGATCTCACAGTCGAAATGCAAGGATGTCTTTTTCACAAGAGCAAAGTGTTCCTTGGCGAAAGCTACCTAACATCTCCTTCTTACTTAACTTGCCAGAACGAGAAGATGGTTGTCTTCTGGGTTCTTCAGCCGTGTAGTCTGAAACGTCGGTAAACTTCTAGCAGACTACGCGGCTCAACAACCCAGAAGATAACAGTCTTCAAACGCACCGCCGTGAAAACCTCAAATCCTTCATTGACATAACGAGATTAGGGTTAAATTTCCAGATTCTCCTGTGCCAAAAATGTCGGCTGTATCTCGTCTGCAGAAGCGTTTCCATTACACAGACACTTTACCACACAGTGAACATTTCCAACACTTAATATAACATTTTTTCTAATTTCACTGTAATTCGTTTTCTGACAAATAAAACACGTGTCAGAAATGGGTTGTCAAACTTTTCGATCGACCTGTATTTCACAAGCTGAAGGCCGTGCCCAAACTTACAGCGATACACCTACAAGAGATAACACACCCAGTAATAGGTTTACGTACAAACTTGGTTTCTTTTTTAGGTGTTGATGTGAAGCAAAACGAAATTCACGCAGCTTCCATTAATGTACACCACACGTATACCACATTTTATCAAAATCCTTCGAGCATTTGTCGTAACGAACTTCGTGTAAAGAACGCATAAAACAACCAGAGACCCGCCCATCCAGACGAAGGCCCGCGTAACACGTAATTTACCAATTCGTAAGCGGTCGTAGTTTATACCTTGTGGCTTGTTACACAAATCTTGACTACTTTTATTATTGCTTTAAATGCAAATTGTTTCCTGGTACAGTACAGAATATTAAACCACGCGAATCTGTTCAAATATCAATGAGCATGCTAACTGTACCGTGTTCTTAATAAATCACTAAAAATAACGAGTCTGTCGGCATGTAAATCATTGCACCTCTTCCGGTTTACAGTGCGGAAACAGCGCCATTGCTACCTGCATAGTGTGTAATAGTAGTACTAATAGAAAAAAGAAGAAGGATCAAAAGCACTAGATGCATTAAGAGTACGGGTCGATTCAAACACGTTGTTCCTATTTATTGTTCCTGTCTGAGGCGTAGTCCTGTCAATTAGATCTTGTACACTGGAACACAGTAGAAGGATGTCAGCTTAGCGTAGCCAGACCTGGGAAATGGGTTGGTTTATTTGAATATGATTCCGCTGGCTCTGAGAGGCGCGTTCTCATGAGGATTGAATAGAGTCTGTGCTTCAGAGGAACGGGCAGTCAAGCAATTGCCAGAATGGGGTTCGTCAATTACAGAAATGTACCTAATTGGATGTGTGAAGTGAAGTGGTGCCCTTTTTAACACAATCGCAACAGGGACAAATTCGATTACTGTAATTCTATTTCCTAATTCTCCGTTTCTCTCCAACTAGTCATTCCATGGAAGTACGGCCAATGGCGAGGAAATTCCATACAATTCACTGCATGACCGCGGTTTAGGGAAACCTCAAAAAATTTCGCAGAGAATATTTTTGGTAAAGATTGATCAACTCGTTATTTAACGACGTCATTTCAATTCTGAATGATACATAGTGTAAAGATGTTCGCGAAAACGCTTGGTGGGTAATGAATAGATTTTGGTCAACGTGCTTCAGAAATTCATTTCTTTCTGACTTACATGTTTGTTATTAGAATTTCTACTCTTAAGAATAGGACCAAATTATTTGGTGACGTTTCAACAAATAAAATAGTTTCTAAGTTATAGAAGGTGCGATAGGGCAGCATTTAGCCAGCGACATTATACCGCGGAGTCCCGGGTTTAATATCAGATCAGTTAATAAGAGACCTGTGGTGGACATCGGGCCATTATAGCAGGTGGTCTTCGAGTACTTCAATGTTCCCACGCCAATCATCATTCAACCAACGCTTCGAACTCATTATCTTCATCATTATAACACAGGGTCATTACATCAAGCTCATTTGAGGGTGCAGTGCCGAAGGAGCCCCAATGCACTAACATTATTATGTTTACAGTTTCGACATCATTTTATTTCCCTTTTTCCGTTTACTTCTAACGGACGTGGAACATACAGATTCTTCCCGTTGCCTGGCATACATGTAACATTGAATGCCCAATAATATGGTTTGCATGAAATAAATGCAAACATTTCACTTGAATGTACATCGTTACACGAAACACCCTATACAAGCTCGGAAAATCGTACAGCTACTTCCATTCTTTCGTCCTTTATCTGGGGACCTACTGGGACACCGCTACTCTAAAAGCTTTTCCACGCCACCTAATTAACATTCTCTTTGCATTTCCAATCAGAGTAAAGGCATTTTATAAAAATCACTTAGGTGTGAGACGTTTAACACTCAGACGGTAAATACTACATCAAACATTGATTTGCTTAATTCTTCTGCGGTCCAGAGGAAATAAAAATTGAGCGTGTAGTTTTAACGTCAGATTATATCTTAATGTCTATATCTGTGTCTATCAGTCTGAATCGGACATAAAATTTCGCGGGTGTAGCCATTGAAGTTTCTCACGGAGGAAACCAACTAACGTTACCAGCCATGTGCATTTTCGTACAAGTTGAGAACTTTCTTCGTTTACCTTGTCAGCCACATCAGTACGACAAGAACGTTATTTCTTGGAAATTGAGTACGTGACATTGTGCTTGGCGGAAGTTAGCATGATATAATAAGGTCACACCCAGCGGCGTAGTCTCAAATTGTGCAGCGAAACAGGTTCTACTCCACTGAGGGACATATTGTCAAAAAAACGTATTTTATTATTTCCTTTACAAGCTTCAAAACCTCTGCTCTTTTGCAACGTTCATTCGCTTTATTAACCACTCTATAAATTATTTGTTTGTATTACCTGATGCGGATGTCCTGTCCCCGTTGGACACAATATTCATTCTGAATGCAGATGTAAAAATAGTGTTCAATACGTTTTCGTGACTAATTTATCGAGTAATGTAGATCACTGCAGGATACTAGTTGGTAATATTCTGTCGAATATCTGACTGACTTGAAGATGAGATTAAGCTGACTACATTATAAAATAATTCCCTTTTATTATATTATTTTCCAAATATAAGTAAGAGGTGTTGCTAATAAACAAAATGAACACGAAATCGTCGAAAAATTATGTAAGACAGAAGTTCCTTTAACCAAAAGAAATTACCTATGGTAATAATTTATCTCATTACTTTTCAATTTATATGATCTAGGTTCCTCTCGCTGTCCTTCCACTAGGGCCGACAAAAATCAAGAAACGTTACTGTTATTATCGTGCGTTTACAGTCTTAGTTCCGTATTATGAACTTTGTTAATAAACAGTTTGATCGAAAAGTCACAAAACTTTTTAAAAATATTTACTGGTGGTTGCAATTTAATAGATTTCGATTAGATTAATAAACACATAATATCGCTGAGACTTTACAAGAGCCCGCGCAGGTCATATAATGCAACCTGCGCCAGTCTGTCAGTTGGGTTTCAGCAGTCGAAGTGCAAGGATGTCAATTTCACAATTGCATTTTCAGATTCTCCTGCGCTAAACAAATCGGCAGTATTTCGTGTGGTGAATCCTTTCCAGGGCTAATAAACTTTTCACTGGGTTGCATCAACACGAGAAATAGGGTGAATGCGCGCATCGCTGATCGCGGCGGACACTTCCAACACTTAATAAAACAATTTTCTTCTTTATTTTCATTGTCAGAAATGGGCTGCGTGACTTTTGGATCACTTTGTTACACACATTAGAAATACTTTTAAAATTAATTGCAACTTCCTTACGCGTAACCATTGGACTATAGCAACTATGGTCGCTGGTTATGCATCGCCGATAAGACAGGTTCAGTTAAACTGCATCTCGACAGCAGAGTTCTCGTAATGACTGTGACGAAACAGAATTGCCACGTGACCAACACAAAATCTGAGCACACATGCAATGCAGCCTCTCATATGTATGTAAAACAGGCATACGGCAGTTCACACTGCCGAGGGTCTGTAGAGATAAAGACCACATTAATTTCGTCATTACATTTTTGTTACGCTCTTCAAAAAAACAAGCTGATTGAAATGCATTCGTGGACTGTTCTATGTGTTGCTAGCAGCATACGTTGAATTCTTCATTAATTAACTTATTTTATAACACGCTGGCTCCCACGAGTGTCACCTGTCGGGTACCTGAGATAAATTTCAGTACCATGAGAGCCCTCAGTGGGTCACAGGATTACAATGTTTATTGCGGACTCAGCCTTCGTGGAGTGTAATATATCTCTAACACCGCAGCTGGGACATGGAAGATACATGAGGTTTGTGATTGCCACTGGAATGTCACTTGGTTCATACAACAAAAGTTCTAAATTTTCTTTACCTCTGAAGGTTGAGGGTGACCGGTGGTTCAAGGGATGAAATTTATGCCTAGCAAAATTCGCTTGGGAGCCAAATTGTTGATCAAAACTTTATGGTGTCTTTAATATAGGCCTATATGATGAAGTGTAATTCTTATTCGAAGTTTACTTTAAGCAAGCGAGTATCGAGAGTATGATAGATTTTGATATCGATAATAATTAGCAACACGCATCATAGAATATCCGTTATGTTTAACACCACTTAAAATATCAGTATTCGTGCAGCCAGTAAATGGGGGAAAAGAACACGCAGTTACTGAATGTTCACGTTACACTGCAAATCAGGAATGTTTCAACTGAGCTTTTCTTTTGACTCGCCACTTGGCTGATCCTTAAGCAGGACTAATTATAGGCGAGATTTCAGGTTCTTACGGAGGCGCGCATTAAAATGGTTGTCTTCTGAAATATTGCTCCGCATAGTCTGGTAGTAATATGAAGAACCCTGATGATGGAGGCAGCATGAACCTCTGAAATTTTGGTGGACATCTAAGAGACTACACTGCGCAACAACCCAGAAGACACCAATCATCAAATTTACAGCCGTGAAAACCTCAAATCCTATGCTTCTATTTTTATTTCAAACACGCCATAATATCAAGGTTTACAAAATATACTGCTACAATATTTATCACTTCGTCGTATATTAAAGCAAATAAACTTTAATGGTCTTTGCTTGAGACGACAGAATGCGTTGTAAATATAGTGAAAGAACTGTACAGAATACGTAGATGTCAATGGAAGCGATCAACATTATCGCCATTATCTAGTTTTAAAGCAATGAAAAACTAAGAATGAACAAATTAACAAACATAGAAACTGAAAATAAATGGGGGACGCTAAAGCGGACGAGGGGTAAAAAAAATCTATAAACGTTACATCTCAGAACCTCTGACAAACATACGAAAATAAAAATAACTGTTGTGAGGACGATCTGAAACGTCGGTAAACATCTTCCATATTACAAGGCGCAACATTCCCGAAGACATTAATCTTCATATTCGCCGTCGTTAGAACATCAAATTTTAAATAGACAAAATAGATTCTAAACCTGAAAATATTTTATCTGTTCATATAAATTTTGTATAGTATTATGAAACGTACTTTATATTACACGAATTCAACAGATAAAATGTCTTACTGCCGTTTACTGGTATCAAAGAGAGAATTTATGTACAAGGAGAGAAATTTCTAACAATAATTTCCTTTATGTTTCGATTTTTTATTTATTCCTGTGTCCTCTGCATTACTGTGGAAGATTTCAAGCCAAATATGAAACTTCCATTGGCAACTGCGTTAATATTGTCACCTAGGACACTGTGTGTCCTGCTTAAGCGGAAATTTTTTATTCATGTACTGGTAACTGCGTTTACGACTTTATTTCCAGCGTACTTCATCGCGATACACAACAGAGATGAACTTCCGGTTCTAGCAAAACATTCTGGGGCTGAAAACTCTACTATAATTCCACGGCACTAACTGTTCTGTTCTCCAGCTACAACTTCCTGTCTTACCTGTAATTATTAATGTTAATATTCAGCCTCGACGTGAACACTTAATTGAATGCCTTTGTAACACTATACACCAGACAAGCGCTGATACATTTCCCATGAGACTTGCTTCTAAACTCGCATATAAAGTGTATTAATGAGTCCTCTGGGTTTATGCCTTGAATTATTCTCGGCTTTAATACAGCGGTTTCGTTAAAATAACTTCTCTCAACTTTAAAGTTTCTAAACGCTAAATATTCTTGTTATAGTTTAAACTGCTTCATTGCATTACATTGTCATGTGCCGCTGTCAGAGATATACAAACATTCAGTAGATATGAAAATAGTAAAGGTATACTCTTTGTGAATTATATTTCTCTATAGATTTTGTTTTATCGTAGACATAATCTCAGATACTGTGCTACTTTCATGTTACCCAGCCCTTAATCACATCTTGGCCTACTATTGACAACTGTCAGAGGCTCAAATCTATACAGTGTAGTACCCCAGTTTCTGCCATGTTCAATCCATATCTGCCCAAATCAAGAAGTAGGAAAACCAACGATATAGCGAGAGTTAAATGCATATAACGATCTTCAGTTTTTGTACATTCTGAGGTACCCGGAGAGCTACATAAAATAAACTCAACTAGAAACCATCAATTGTAATGATAATAGTATTAAAATATATTAAAATTGTCCGTCAATCACAATAAAGTAATATAAGATAATTAAATGGTTAAAATATTATCATTTGTTCCGCATCGAGTACTCGATTTACATATGGAACATTCTCGACATGTTTCGGCTTTCATAGAGCCGTCATCAGGTGTATGTTATAAACTCTTAATTCAATTACTAATTTTTAATTTTCGTATCATTTCTTCATTTTTCACATTGTATCAACATTTGTTGTTGTGTTATATATCATTGATACAATCGTATTGTCGGAGTGATGTTAATGCTGCGTATATTGGTCAGAGAAGTAATATTGAAGTTGTAAGAGGAGAGATCAGAAGTACATCGTATCGGAGCGAGGTTGGTTATTGACTGCCTATCTTGTAATGATAATGTTATTATTCTGGGTTGTGGCGCCGTGCAGATGCCAACGTTTCGGAGAAAAATACTACTACCATATTTTCGGCTGAAAAAGAGATGATAGGGACCTTATGTTACTATCAAACTTATGCATCTACCGACGACATTACACTACGCCACAACCCAGAAAATCATTTTTTCCACCGCCGTGAGAACCTGAAATCTCACATCAATTGTAATGATTGCTGAATGAATCAGAAGGAAAATCCCCGGAAAACGTTTTTGCAGGACATGTGACACAGGTGTGCGATTGAGAGAATCTCTATAAATATGAACTAAAGCCTCCCGCGAAGTGAGTGCGATAAACTCAGTTAATGGCGTGCCATGTCAATGGAAATTAATTGTGCTATAGGCGTATGTTAACTGAAGTTCCATCTAAATAATTTTAAGTGTTTCAAAATTTTTAAACCCTTTAAAAGAGTGAATTTATAAATTTATAATGGATTAAAGTGTGTTAAAAAAATGTCAAAATGTCAGATAATGCACAAATATCCATTTTAACAATTTTACGTATTTAGGGCAGAATGTGCGACAGCAAAGTCAAACAGATAACAAGAAATGAGTAGTGATGTATGTAGAGTAATGAGAAACAAACAGTGTAACTCTGGTACAGGAAAGACTGATAATGATCCGATAAGTCTCAGACTCGTATGCCAGTGTGAATAACTGTGAATAAAAGCTTCTGTTTGAAAAGATAACAGTCAATAGATAACTAGTAGTCCGTATGGAAAATTCGTAAAACTTTCAGCAACGGGTTATTGGGACTGCTCCTCAAACGAAAACGATTTCCTAACACTCTTGCTACTCGTATTAGCTGTTACTAAGAGAAGCAGCATCGTTTGGGATCACTGACGTTACCCAAACAAACCTCTTGTAAACGTGAAAAGGGCAGATTATATCGCATGCACAGGAACCAAAATTATATCTGCTTGATTTCTCGATCCGTAACTTGGAATTCGTTAAATAGTTTCCAAAATTAAAACCATTAAATGATAGACAGGACGTCCATACGTCGTCTTATCCCTGTAATTCTGAACTCTTGTGTCAGAAATAGGGGAAAAATTGATAAATACCTACGATGATAAAAGACTATTCACAGGCCCACCTAGGAATAGGCAGACGTTTTTCTTCTTTTCGTAAATTATCTTGCTTTAGAATCTCGCATTTCAGGCAAGTAAAATATATTGCTTGCATTGTTTACAGCCAGTATATTAAGACGCCATCAAATGTGTTGTCCTCATATAGAATCCACGATGAGTTAACTACAGTTACATTATGTAATTATGTATTTTTTATGAGAAGTACCGTGGATGAGGAGTGGCAAACTAGTCCTGGGTCCTGACATGAAAACTGCATTAACTGAGGAAGAATCCCTTCACAGAGTCCTTCCGCGTACTAATCCATTACC
This sequence comes from Zootermopsis nevadensis, assembly GCF_000696155.1. The sequence continues at coordinate 113,604 of NW_019060046.1, forward strand.
TCCCTCCACATCGAAGACTCTTTCATCTCTTCAGGTCCAACAGTTACCAAAGTTCGAATTTCGGTCGTCCTGCATATTGAACCGAGCGCATAAAATCTTAACTAAAAGTGATTTTTCGTGTCAAAAAATATTCAGAAATGTTGAAATGCGATTTAAGACGCCGTACGACGCTCGTGGGAAGTCAGTAACGCTGGAACATCAAGAATATCCTTCGGGACTTCAAAATATATTGCACGGGATATAAGACGCCTCGTTCAAATATAACGGACATTTTTTGATGAGCAGAAACCCACAGTATGTTCCATAAATCTGTACTGACAAGTAACCTGATTGTATCCCTGTAAAAGACACATTCATGCTTAAAAGCTTATGGACTTACGTTTCTTACAAAGTAAAATGATAGTGAATATCACACAGAGTTTTGCTAAAGTTTCTTATGAAAGCAAGAAATCTCATTCCAACCTGCAAAATATAAAGATGAGCATTTCCTTAAGCTTAATTAAGCATCAAGCTATGAAAACATATTGGGGAGTGGAGATACAGTTCCATACATTATTAACACCAGCACAAGACTAGGTTAGTGGTCGGGTTCACGCCCCGAATAAGGAAAAAGGTTTTTTGAATCTTTCAGCAGTAGCACCGCAGCACTTTGCTTTTATTTGACGTCAATTCGTACTGCAAAGAAAACACAACATTTCACCATTACGAAGATCAGTTTGTTACCGCTGTTTAAGGAAATAATCCGTGTTTACATTGAGAACAGCATTATTTCAGGAGAAAAATTTAATTTTACATGGAGATATTTTTATAGCTTTAACAACTTCATCATGATTATGAATAGTGAATTGGGAAGGATGTGAAAGTAAATAGTCGTGGGCTGTTCTAAGTTCTACTTCAATATTCACTATAGTGGTAGAGAAAAACGACCAAAAATTTCAGGGTGTGTGTCCGGACTGAGAATCGATCTCGGGTCTAAGAACTAAGGTTACTAACAAGTCGATGGCGACGTTCAGCAAGACGACAATGTCTCGCGAATTGTAAAGGATAAAGTATGAAGTAAACAATATGTTGTCTTTGCAAAGAACGATCCCATTTCTCCAGAGTGACGTTCGGTAAAATCAAGCCAGGGATTGGAACAAGGAACCTTTTGACAGCTGTGGAAACATGCAAAAGGGGCGATGGCTTCTCGGTAGGCCAGCCTACCACCAGCTCCCTATTCTGCGAAGGGAGAAAGTACTCTCTGCACACCATATTTCCGGGGCAAAACTCCGGCAAGCTCGACTCAGCTCCATCAATGTCATGTCCCGGAATTTCCGGTCTCGGAAACTGAACTCGCTGTATTTTAGGTCACTAGAGTGTGGAACAAAAACTCGCTCCCTCCCCTGAAAGTTTCTGATGAAGCAGATCATGTTCGCTGCATTATGTATACACAAAAAGCTGGTGTGCTCCACTAAATTAGCTGCAGTAGACTCGATGAGTTGCCGCCTAAGCTACAGGGCGTTATCACAGGAAGCCGGGCACCATCAGTTAATTGCTTCGCCCAGCGCATAAGTGACCCATGTTCAAATTTGAACTACAGAATGACCAAGAAATCGCAAGACCCAAGCCTTCTGTTCAGATTCGTTATCGATCAAATTGACTCAGGTTCAAATTGTGTAGACACTTGTAGTTCGACGGTGTCATGTTCCAGCAAGGAAAATCAGAATCCGAAGTCAAGATAGCAGGTCTCGGGGCCAACATAACGTCATGCAGAATACAATACGAGAGCACTAGTCACTTGACCTCTACGTTAGGTGGTGCATCGATGTAGGTCTATGCAATGTAGTGAAACCATACGCACTAACAAACATAGGCATATACTAACCCTTCGAAGAAGAAGTTTATCTAAATAATATTTAAAAACTTAGTCAGTACCGCAAAGAAAACACGATGTGTCTCCATTGCAAAGATCAGTTGGTTAATGCAGTGAAGGGAAATGATCACTATTTATTCTCTCAAACATACGAAATTCGTAAATCACTCTGTTGACAAAATTCAGAATCACAGGTTTTTAAAGGAGGTGATACACAGAATTACCAGTGGGTTTAAGGTCCAAGAAGTTGGTCCCCTTATAAGACAAATTGAATTATATTTTATTAACATAACTGACAGCATAAGACGGTGTTCTTCTTCAGTTTCCACATCTTTTATGGGAGCCGAAGGTTCATTATCGCGTTAACAAGAACCCACCTCCGGTCCTCAGCCACATGAATCCAGCCCACAACCACAAATCCTGTTTCTTTAACATCAGATATTACCTTCCCATTTGCATCGTAGTCTCTAAATGTGTTTCTTATGGTTAGGTATTACGACTAAAATTCTATGCCCATATCTCAGCTCCCCCATACGTACTACGGGTCGTGTCCATCTTGTCATAACATTACGGTAAATTTGCTTTATTACACAGGGCACAAATTTCTTCTTGAAAGAGAATACATAGACCTGTTTTGTCCTCAGCACGATTGTTGAAGCGCCCAAGACGTGTTACAGCCCCAAAGTGGTCCACCACCCTTGCATGAGGTGGCTTGCATGTGTGTGAATGGCGTTTTCTCAGTACATGAGACCAATGTAGTTCCTGAGCTTCTGTCGGCTAGAGCACTCGCGCGACTCCCTCCATGGCAAAGTTCTTTGTTTTCGTCACAAACATGAAGAAAAATTAAAAGTGATACTAAATATCAGGACTACTTAAAACTCTTCACGTTTTAAATTATTTCATACAACTATTATAAAAACTAACTACTTTTACCAAATGTTTGTTTGTTTGTTTGTTTGTATTTACATGGAGTCACATATTATTTAGATTTCTTAAACAGAGAATGTCTCTGACAACTAAGAAAAGTAAAAAAAAAATTAGATGAAAATCGATAAGCTCGTTTCTTATTTCACGAAACACCAGAATGTTAAAAGGAATGACATACAATATGTGGAAAAAGGCAAAGCTGAAGTCAGTTTGATCGAATTTAGAGTAAAAGCTGTCGCTTAGTCCGAAGAGTCTAATACACGTCTGCAGAAGTCAAGGGCACAGCTGATGAAATTGGAAATTACTGAAGACCGGAGTAAGTAACTGAGGATAGATAAATGCCATTACTGTTTAACCCAAAATCAGATTTTAATATTCAAATATTCTGAGTTGTGTAAGGAAGAAACTGCAAGTAGTAATCAAGGAGAGTCGCCAGGGGATAATTTGGACCCAAAACATTTTCGGCGAAACTCTTGGCGAACGCATGCATGTTGTCTATACAACGCAATTTCAAAATACGAGCAATTAGAAAAGTCTAACTTTTAATATTAATAACAGTCATGATTTTACAGTAAAACGTCAAATGCGGATACGGGTTCTCTACGTTGTGAAAGTGTAAATATTTTAGTCATTGTATACTATTTTAAAGCTCAAATTACGTCTACAAATTGCCATTAAACTGAGAATTAAGGATTAATTTCTTCAGCTGAAACAGTAGCACTCTTTGCTTTCTTGTTTCTGAATGTTTGTTCTGGCCGTACGTCAGACAACAGACAAGAGGCAGATCATCTGCCAACTTCTTTAAACGATACGGATATAAAGCATTTAAACTGTGAAGTAACTTGACGTCTACTTTCCTTTCATGTTCAGTTAAATTAATAAGCAGGTCAGAGGACATGAGCTATGGCCTCGTGTTCCCCTTGGCAGAGAAAGCAGCAACGACGCGCAGCGGCTTGTGCATGAACCTTCAACTGAGATGCAAATTCCGTTCACAAAAGCGAATAACCAGACTTTGCAAAAATGTCAAAATTCTGACGCAATTGTTTCCGTACAGTGTAATACGTGGTTTCATTCTTCACAGACTGCAGTTAGAAGTTCAGAAATATAACATTTTTATTCCATCATCATCATCATCATCATCAACAGCAGCAGTATCAACAACAACAACAATAATAATTAGTAAGTCGCTGATTGAATTATCTGGCCCCTTCGGTTTCAAGGTTTAAAATTTTTACGTTTTTTGGGAGTGAGGAGGGGGGAGTGGGGTCGGACGTCCCCAGCATCTTCTAACCGTCGTCCCTTCAGGGATTAAGTGTTCATGCATTTTTTAAATGTTCTTTTAACTATTTTATTGTCTTTATTGTTCTGTCGATATGTATTATTCCCAGTCTTTCTAAATATAATTCTACTTTATTAAACACACAAACACCAATGTCTAAGACTATGGAAAATTTAACATTTAAAGCTCGCATGTAGTGATCTTGAATTTACAACTACGCACGTAACTCTATAAAAAAAAATAATTACGACACAAAGTAATGAATATATCATAGGATATTAGAAACAAAAAATAATATAAATTATTGGAAGTGGCCCATAATTTGAATTTGTTAAAATAAAGAGCGTAGAATAAATTAGGAAGAATTTCCTTTCAATGGAGCATTAGTGTGTATTGGATTTTGAGCTCCAGGCAATTTATAGCTTTGTTGCCTAAATTAGACACAGCGCTAAAGAATAAAGTAAAATCTTCATTGATGTGGTTTAATAACAGCGAAGGTGGTTTACTCTGGGATACAGTCAGATACTGACCGACGTTTCAGAGGATAGGAGTCCTCTGAAGAGTATCATTTGGGTCTGTGGATTAATGTGGCACTCCATACACCCCCACACCCCCTGTGAAGCTCGCATATTCTGGCAATTGAGCGCTCAACGGCCGTGAAATGAGCCGTTGTGTCAGACATTCTCCCAAGACAGCCTCCCTTCCTGCACGACGCAGTTCGTCTGTGTTCAAACGTCACTACCAGCGTATTGATTCACAAAGCTTACTCTTTTGTTTTATTAGCCTCTGATAATAATTCTGCCGGTATTATTATGTCTTCTGTAACTTAATCTCGGCCTGCTTATCATTTACCTTCCCACCTACGTGCTGACTCGCTCGTCCACTATCCCTTCTCTTTCATTTGTATTCTGATACACTCAGCATTACAAGTTTAAAATTACCAACAATAACCGAGACTTTGGCAGTCCCAGGCAAATTTCATGTTTGAAGCAAGGTAAAATGACTGTGCAAGCCTCAGATTACACGGAAACGCCTGATTCTCTCTGCAATGCTTTGAGCTTCACAGCTCATGGCTACCTCCACTTTGTGGCTCTACTGTTAAAACAGCAGTACTTCTGTTTGCTCGTCTCGTCACTTGAAGTGAACACTCGCTCATATTTCTCTACCTGTTTCGTACGGTTTCTCCTATATTTATTCTGGCTCGTGTTCGGCTGTGTGTTCAACGATTAACCTCTCGAAATTCTGCGTTCTCTCATGAACATTCCCTTGTAGCGTAATGTTTCTTGGTTCTTCGCAGCGCATAGATTTTCACAAGCACATCAGCTGGCGCGTAGGAATTCCAACTACAAAAACCGACACACTGCTTTTTGCAGATGTTGCTTGAATCCAGCGGAGTTGAATATTCACAGCCTTCTAACGTTTCTTTCCTTTGTTACATGCCTGCCACAACACGTTACAATGAACAGATACTGTTTGTAATACCGATGTGTAATGAAACTATATGATTTATAACAATGGCGGAACGCAACCTAGAATGTTTTGAATGCAATTTTGCATACATCCTTGATCTTTACTCAAGAATCTTGTGTCATAAGTTAGTCTACAATAAAGACATATTAATGTCTGACCAAATGCCATTCAGGTGTACAGCAATGCACACAGCCTCCAGCTTGACTTTTGTGTCCTCTCTAGAGCCATCGTTACGATGGAAACATTAACAAGCTCTCACCGACGGAACGGTCATCCATGGTCAGACGCGATACATAACATAGCATGCTGTTGATATTAATACTGTTGTTGGCAAATATTATAAACTATAACACCCCACAGACAGAAAAGTTCTTCCTTTGTAGATCTTAGCTCTATCATTACAGCGATTGGGATTTCGGCTAGACGACCGAGGTTCGATTCCCAGCAGGGGAGACTTTTCTATTCTGCACAGAGTCCAGACCGACTATGGAGCGCAGCTAGCATCATGTCCCATAGGTGGGGCCGAAGTTCTTTTTCAGGATAAAGTGGTCGGAGAATAAACCTAACCATCTAGAACCAACGTTAAGGTTACGTGGAACTACACCCTCTCCGAAACGTCTACATGATGTGGTGCTTAATTAAGCAGTACAGACTACTTTACCTTGAGCCTACTTTATTTTGAAAGCGGTTGGATCTTGCATCCCTACTTCTCTGAGCAGAGCATAAAGAAGCTTTTATAAGCATAATCTATCACACGTTGCATGTACCATCTGCCTTCTGACACCTTTTGTAAAACTGATGCTACCGCGTAGTGCCACGACTAAGCTCTAGAAAGAAGGGGAATTTTCAGATATCTCAAGCATAATATTGAAACACAAAAAATTTACAAGGCTATACAACGTGTAAATTAATAAGTTGTCTGCCCTGTTCCCTTTTCAGAGAAGTCGTGCGGTGTTTGGTGCTAACCATTCAACTGCATTTCGTCCCAAGACCAAACAAGAGTACATATTTTTCTCAAAGACTTAAATTTAAATAAATAAGTAAATAAACGAGCAAAAATGTAAATTACAACGAGACTGTTAATAATATTAATTCCTTAAACTGAAAAACGACAAATGAGGATGACCGACTTCTGGGATCTAACACAGCTTAGTCTGGTAGGCAACGTAGACTGTCATCGTCATATTCGACGCTATCAGAACCTCAAATATCACCAAGCAAACAGTTGTTTTTTATGTAAGATTTAAGGTTTTCACAGCGGTGAGTAAGAAGATTACTGTCTTCTGGGTTGTTGCGCCGTGTAGTCTGATAGATGTTTACCAACGATTCAGAGCTCATACTGCCTCCATCATCAGGACGATGAATAACACATTTTACCATACTACACAGCGCAACAACCCAGAAGACAGAAATCTTCACTTGTTTTATTCACTACCCTCTTACGGCCGCCCTCACTTGATACAACGTCACTAAATAAGCTAAGACACAAGCAATATACATAATAACGTCCTCCTCTTCATTATTCAGCAGACCGTGCTTTGAATGAAAGTTATACAGCACGCCACATTCTAGCCACCAGTTTACAAATAATTAATGTTGCAGCTAAAGCCACAAAGTGAGTTTACGGGACACCACAACCAAACACAGGCATCCCCTTGCGGTCATTGTAGCCGTTCATACAGTGTTCAATTATGTTCCTGTCTGCCACTCCCCCCGCCCAAACTGAGCCAAAACAAAGAGACTCTCGAACTCTAATTGCATGATAAGTAACGCCATAACGCAGGAAGTATGTATGAGCATCCTTCCTGATGAACTTCCACTACAATTCTCA